>JALIZH010013673.1:0-29307 GCA_030522465.1 Rhipicephalus appendiculatus
TGTCATTCAAAATGAGGTGTGTGCAGTGCTGGTCTGGGTGTAGCAAAGCACTGCCTCTCATGTCGTACAAAGTCATTGCGATTACGAGGGAAGGCATGACACAAAGAGCGTCTCGGTCCACAACTCCCTCTTCGAGTTGGTCATTACAAGAGAGCTCTCCTGCTTTCTATGAAGAGGAGTGAAGCACAACTGGAATTATTTTTGTCATTGATGACTCGGGGATTATTTCTTCGGACATTTTATCTTCGGCAATCTCCTCGGCATGTCTGTCTTTCTTGTGTTGCCTCATAGTTTTGTTGTAAAATTCTACTGTTTCTTTCTTCCCCGAAATGGCGCCTTCGCGATGATCAACCAGGTTGCAGTCTGTTGGTTTCCTTGGAAGTGCAACTTCACTGCGACCATTTCGGAAACTTGTTTTATCCAACCTCTTTAAGACGATGTCTTCTAGCTTTGGGTTCATTTCTTCAATAATCTCAAGGGAATCAAGCTTCAAAAACCATCACAATGGACATGAGAGGTCCTCCTTGTGCACATCTGTTCGTAGGATGCAGATGTGACTGCTTGTATACTGGCCGCCTTGTCCATTAACGGATGATGGTTCTTGAAGTGTCCACCCCATTCTTGTGTTCATTATGATTGAGGCTCTATTATAGGCATCCCACCGGCTTTCACTATGATTGGGCATCAGTTTCCATAACTGGTCAGATTCGATTAGGAGGCTGACTCCATGTTCACAAGCCACACTTGAGAGACTAACAGCATCTGCCAATGGTTTTGCCTTCTCCAACAATGACTTAGTGGAGTTTCTTCGTTTTCGGAGCTTCAATTTTGTCTTCGCAGATTAAATGAACGACAATAGCTTCTATTTGTGCTGAAGTGTTGTCGTGTTGGCTCCGAAGCGTAACATTGACAACCTTCGCGCGTCAGGTAAGTTGAGATTGCCCTCATCCAAACGCACTGATAACCAAATCCACCTCCCGAATTGGAATGAACTTGAGCTTCCTGCAAACGTCTTCTCGCAGAAATGTTAGCAGTCCTCTCTGGTTGACTTGCAGTTTGTCGTAAAGCTTCTACAAGCAATACGTTGCCCAACGACCTGACATGTTTAAATGTGTGAGGCCTTTCCAGATGCTAGTGCTTTATTAACTTCGCATTTCCAAATCTTTGTTTTAACATTTCAAGTGCGTTGCAGTATGAGGAATCAGTGGCGTGAATTCCAGCGACTGCTTGAGCACTGGCTCCGTCAAGAAGGGAAATAAGGTACTGGAACCAATTTGCATTAGATTAGTTCAGGTTCTTGAGTACAGAGTGTTGGAACATGTCCCAGAACGGCTGCCATCGAATAAAACTGCCGTCACAGCATAAAAGTTCTAGCTTGAGCAATCGTGCACCAAACTCACGCTGAGGTCTCGTCAGTTCCCTCGCTAAGGTCACTGGCAGGTACCCATCAGCGGTTGCAGGTGCATGTGCCGTCGAAGTCGGTGAGGAATCCTTGAGCGTGTCCATGCAGTGCTTGAGCAGGGCCTGTCTTGATATTCCATGACGGAATCGTAATCTTCTGCCATCTGCTCGCCTGTCATGAAGGTTTCCAGCTCGGCGTTCAGCGCAGCTAACTACACCTTGGCCTCCTTTAACCAGCTGTGAAGGACACAGAGCATCGAGAGCTCAAACTGGTCAGATTGGATGAGCTGGTTCACCTCGTGCACAATCCTCGTACTCCGAGATCGACGAGACGCCCACTCATTCTTCGTACGCTCTATTATGGCCTGGTTGCAGAAAGATATCCCATATCAGAAGCAACTGTTCTATAGTGATGCGCTGTAGAGTTGAATAATAACACTAGTTTATTAGATGCGAAGCATCTTATGCTCGGGCCCTGTCCGTCCCTCCCCCCGTCCCCCCGTCCCGCGTTCCGCGTCCGGCCACCTTCATGAAGTAGGCAAGCACCCATTAGGTTAACCAGAACACTGTAGTAATATGAAGGCCGTCAACCCTATCACAGTCATGAGAGTCATGGCCGAGGGCACAGAGAGGCTGGTTAGCAATGGCTAGGCAGGTGGTGTCTGTCGCCCAGGTTGACCCCATTCCTTGATCTTGTTGCATGTGTTTGGAGGGGGCTTAGTGCGTCCCACACCACCACAGCGAATGCGCGTCCCCTCCCCCCTCTCTCTCATACGCTCACCCCCCTTTCTCTCCTCTAGGAATCCTCTACTCTACGGAGCGGCCCCCCGCGTCCCAGAGCGCATGCGCGTCCCCTCCCCCTATCCTCTGCTACGCTCACCCCCCTTTCTCTCCTCTGGGTATCCTCTACTCTACGGAGCGCATGCGCGTCCTCTCCCCCCTCTCTCCTCTAGGAATCCTCTACTCTACGGAGCGGCTCCCGCGTCCCACACCCCCCACAGTGCATGCACGTCCCCTCTCTCTCCTCTCCTACGGTCCCCCCCGTTCTCTCCTCTAGGAATCCTCTACGAAGCGGCGCGCACGACAGGTGGTGTGACAGCTGCATACTCCGCTAAGGGTGCCACGGTATAGGGAACCAGCGCTGGAGTTTTGGCGGTGCGGGCAGCGCCGCCCTGGTGGTCAAAGCGCGCACCTCTCAGCTGCTCCCGCAGACGAGAGCGGCCACTGGTAGAGGCGGTGCGGGCGCGCATCGCCGAAACAAAACCACATGGCGCTGGCGGTACTGTTGCGTATTCAAGTGCCACAATATGTAGAAATGAGCGAGGACGTATCCGTTTACATTTTTCCTTTTAGATCATATGAATAAAAACGGTGGCGTTGCATCTAAGCGGACGGGCGAGCAGAGTATGGTCTGCTCTTGCTCTCCTGTCTAGTGGCGTCGGGCTGGTTTCTAAACCGATTTGTTCGTGTCCGCTAGATTTATGCGACAGTCAAGACGGCCACCAGTCGAAACCAGGGCCAAACAGCAGAATTTAACCGGCAGTTTGTCCAAAATAAAACTAGCATATTATGCAGCATGTGGCATATCTAACAATTTTTTTTTATCGGACCACCACCACCAACCTCCTGATGCCCCCGCGTAATCTTGAAGGATACGGCGGGCAGGTAGTCTACATTATTTGGAAACAGTTTCGTATAGAAGGAAAGCTGCCTTGTCTACGAGTTGTTTGCGGGGGGCACATTCGCCCAAGCCACTGAACTATAGCTGTTATAAAAAATACGCACGCGATGGATACTCGATGTTGTGATGCCTCCGTTTAACTTAATTTGTGCTACAGACATGGATCTTGTTACGAATAAAGCAGCGGTTTACTCGAGGCTTAGCTTTCTGGAGTCAGCCGATGCGGAAAGCTTCTATCTGCATTGGATGCCGTGCCGAAGTGACATCGGAATTTATGCCTCGCTAGAGAATTGTCAAATGTCTTGGATTTTTACCTATGAAGGGAAGAAAAGTAAATTTAAGGGCTCGTTTTTTCTTTGTTAAACACAATATTAATTAGAACTAACATACATTGGATTTTTACTTGTTTAATACGCCTAACCTAGTGTTTTAGTTTTTCCGCTTGCCTGTGTCTCCTTAGAATAAGGGGGGTTTGATCAACATCGATAATTGCTAGGGTTTTACGTGCCAGACAAGGTATGATTATGAGGCACGCCGTAGTGTGGGTACCAGGATCAATTTCGACCGCTTGGGGTTCTTTAATGTGCACATAAATCTAGGTACACGCGTGTTCTTTGTATTTCGCCCCCCATCGAAATGCCACCGCCGTGGCCGGAAATCTAGACCACGGCCTCGAGTATAGCAGCGTGACACCATACGTGCTATACTACCACGGTGGTTTGCTTCATCAACGTCCGCGTGTACACACACCGCGCATTGGGAATACATACCACGCCAGAAAAAAAAAAATTGACGGCGCTACTCCTTGTCTCTATTTTTCTTACTGCAGAAGTGGGCCCCGGGATATCGACGCAGCACGTACTTATCAATAGAGGCGTGCAGCCTGCACTAGCCTGACACGAGTCCCACCGAGAAGCCAGAAAATGTTGACGAGGGAATCGCAATCACGGCACAGCACTGTCTCTTCGACGCCATAAGCATATAGGCGCAGTCCGCTTTGCTGAGCTTCTCTCCGTTTTCCAGTGATTTGCAGTGAGAGTTACCTTCGGACAAAGTTCTTTTTTTTTAAGAACCACAGTGCAGTATTACTGGCGGAACAGCTGCTCGTGCTAAAATCAAGCCGGGGAACGGGGCACGCGCGTGCTCTCGCCGCGGTACACTGCGGCCGGCCGTCTGGGCGCGAGCGGCTGAGTTGTGTCGCGACTCGCCGCCAGGGGCCCTTTTTCGGCGCGCCACCTATCCAGCGCTGGTCTCCTATACGTCGGTATAAAAATGACGGAGCGCGCGCGCCTGATTTTCTCTCCTGTACAATGCCGCGATGAGCGCCCGGACGGCTGCCGTGAAATGAGAGCGGCGACGTTCCTCCCGCTCAAGCTAATTATCTCCCCGCTGCTTCGCATCCACACATGGTTCCCTTTAGCGGGAGATGGGGAGTTTATTTTAAGCTCTAGCGCTACATGACTGGGCAACGCCCTATATGCGTCGTACGGCGATGCGAGTCGAGCGTCCAATGCCCCCAAGTAGATCACGCGCCTCCTGGATACTTGGAACCCTTGCAGCCCATGCCACCTGAGGCCCGAGCTCGTGAGCGTTACTCTCTCCACATACCCTCCGGCACATGGCAACCGTAGGGCATCTTCGAAGCCGTCCGCTGTTTCCATCGCGCGTCAGAGATGGCGCTCCAAGCACACCGGTGCACTGACATGACACCTGACACTACAGCAACAGCTCGAGGGGATGAAGGGCGGCTTCCCAAGTTTCGGCAGCAAAAACGATATGGGAAAATCTCTCTGCAGCCTTTATTGGTGCTCAGCGCAATATCATCCTTAACATGCGGTCCGTAGAACAGTCCAAAACCATCCAGCCTTCGCTCCACTACGCTTCTTCCTCATACTGTCTGCGCCGCATGCAATTTACAACAGGTATTGCAGGGTCCCTTTACATCAAGCAGCAAGAGTATACACACAGATAAGGTTGAAAAGAGCTCATCTGCGGTTGTATGCAAGCAAACTTCAGAACATGAAAGCAGTGAAAAATACTGTCAGCCGGGTAAGCTGTGCTGTGCTGATGTGCAAGACAACCACCGATGTTGTGACCGCTGGTGTTGATATGGTCCTCCATAGGAGCAGGGTCTCCAATGTGGGCCAGAATAAGGGAAGAAAGTAAGCAAAGTGATCACTGTGCTGAGAGCTCAAGCTTTTGTTGGACTGCCAGAAAAAAGAAAGTCTTGAAAAAAAGAAAAGATCTCTTCATGGTCAGGCAACAGTTGCAAAATTCTTGATGAAACCATGAAAAAATTCGCCATCTCCCGCTAAAGGGAACCATATGTGGATGCGAAGCAGCGGGGAGATAATTAGCTTGAGCGGGAGGAACATCGCCGCTCTCATTTCACGGCAGCCGTCCGGGCGCTCATCGGGGAGCTGCACAGCAGAGAGAATGAGGCGCGCGCGCTCCGTCATTTTCATACCGCGGCGCTACCGTGGCACCCCAACGGAGTATGCAGCTGTCACAGCACCTGTCGTGCGCGCTGCTCCGTACAGGATTCCTAGAGGAAAGGACGGGGGGGGGGGGGGGGACCGTAGGAGAGGGGACGTGCATGAGCTGTGGGGGGTGTGGGACGCGGGAGCCGCTCCGTAGAGTAGAGGATTCCTAGAGGAGAGAAAGGGGGGTGAGCGTAGGAGAGATAGGGCCAGGGGACGCAGGACGGACTAAGCCCCCTCCAAACACATGCAAGCAAGATCAAGGAATGGGGTCAACCTGGGCGACAGACACCACCTGCCTAGCCATTGCTAAGCAGCCTCTCTGTGCTCTCGGCCATGACTCAAGGAATGGGGTCAACCTGGGCGACAGACACCACCTGCCTAGCCATTGCTAAGCAGCCTCTCTGCTCTCGGCCATGACTCTGATGGTTGTAGTAGGGATGACGGCCTTCATATTACTACAGTGTTCTGGTTCGCATAATGGGTGCTTCCCTACTTCATGAAAGTGGCCGGACGCGGGACGGGGGGACGCGGGACGGGGGACGGACAGAGCCCCGAGCATAAGATGCTTCGCATCTAAAAAATATATAAGCATAGATCGACAAAACTGCAAAAGTAGTGATAAAACTATGGCACGGGGAAATTCACGACTACCCATACCTTGTTGTGGTTAGTCTGATATTTGCAATGTCAACAAGGTGCCCAAAGACCGCAATTTTTCAATGGCCAACATTTCATTTCATCGCATTTAAAGGAGTCTAAGCGTGCATAGGCTCTCCGACACACATTGAAAACTAGTAAGACATTGCAAGTGACTTGATAAGGCGGATGAAAACACAGCAACCTCGTAAAGGTAGAAGCAAGAATTTGCAATTTCACAACTGGAAAGGGCAAGGCCTTGGAAGTTCTCAGAAGTGCTGATGGTCGCAACTATATGCACAAACCTCATCACCGCTGGCTTTGAACACAGTTCCGGTTGACTTTGAATTGGTTGGTGGTTTGCTGTGAATGCCTGATATTTACATTCATATCAACACATTTGTCATCCTTTGGTCTAGATTTCTTTTACTCTGAGAGGTAGTCCTGCCGATGGTTTTTGAACCACGAGAGCCCCATTGTATGTGTTAGCCTTCTGTAAAGCTTCACATAACAGCTTGAAAATAAAATTTTGAATATCCACAAAAGCTGTGTCCCCTTGAACTTCCTGTCTGGCTTCTTTTCAGAGCAGTGGCTATGCCCATTAGGCTCACGAAAAGAAGCCTATGAGCTAGTGAACTTGGGACACTACAGCTCATTAGTTTTATTCAATACTTTTTGTTCAACGTTGGCACAGCAATTTTTGTGCACTGATTAGTACACCACTTGTGACATATTTCGCACTCGTCAATATGCACGAGCAAAGTGTACTTAAATACAGCTCTACAGCTTCTACTTTCTCCATTGGCTCGGATCCAGCTCCAAAGGGTTACGACTGAACTCGCAGCATGGGCACATGCGCAAGCATCGCTTTTTAGCACACTAATGTATATGTGAACACCTAGCTTGTTACATGCATACTCACAAACATTTGACTAGTTCAGCACATAATAATAACAACATGGTCATACATTGGCCCAACCACGATATGATTATGAGGCATGCCATAGTGGTGGACTTCGGTAATTTCGACCACCTGGTACTCTTTAACGCGCACTGACATTGCACAGTACACGGGCATCTAGCATTTCGCTCCAGCGAAATGCGACCGCCGTGGCCGGGATCGAACTCGCGACTTTTGGGTCAGCAGCCGAGCACCGTAACCGATGCACCACCGCGGCTAGTTCAATTTTACGGCAAGAAGGTAACTAAAAGCGGCATGCAACCGTTTCCATGCGATATCGTCAGACGAAAGCTACAGAAGTTTCTGTCACAAAAATTGAACGGTGTTCCTAGGGTCCAAGAAAACACAAAAACTGCCACACTGAAAAATGTTTTAAGTAGAGACGCGTACTGTGCGGATAAATTTCATCGTTGCGCGTTAGATATCACCGCAAGACAAGAACTTACCTTGCCGTGAGTTAACACGCCGGCAATCTACCAACGCGATGTTGCCGATCCGGCTAGGGACGAGTAGGGCTAGGGTAGAGTGTACTAGAAGAACATGCCGATCCTTCTATACTCCATCTCAGAAGTACCTTGCAGCACTGTGGAAGCTGCAGGGCTTGTTAGCCAATAGGAAAGGCGAAAGCCCCCCTCGAGACGTGTTCATCCGCGTCGCGTCGTCTGCTCGTCGTCTCTTTGGCGTCGGCTCGCCTACCTTGTCGATACTTACTCCCTCCAGTTAGTACAAAACGCAAAAACCTCTGCGGAAACGCCCCCCTCGCCGTTTCTTTATGTTCAGAAACCCACTCGTGCAGGGCGTGTTCACTGGCGTTTGTGAGGAACGCGGTTCTTTTTATAACAGCGTTCATACTGGCGTTTTCACCGAGTTCTTTTTTGTCAGCACGGTCGACGCCCTTCCAGCAGCAATCACGTACCATTCTTGAGTGGAACAGCAAATCATTGGCACAGAAAACAATATAGACATTCAGGGTGTTTCGCATCGTCAACGCATCACCGACGCTAATATTGTGGCGACATCTGCTCAGTTAGCATCAAACCACTTTTACGGCTTGGCATCGCCTCAGTAGTCCTAGCAGCACCAAAACAAACGAGCGATATAAATAATTGCGATAGAAGATACCTGACTATTTGCCCTCAGCGTTAGATTAGATTAAGCGATGACAAATTATGCCACTTATATCTGACTGTCCGGGCAGGGAGCCAGTAAAGAGCACGAATTCAGATCGAAGCGGGTGGTCTGGGGTGTATGGGGGGCTGCCATGTTGCTGTACGTCACCGCGGTTAGGGTGGTTATTACGGCTACCAGCCGGTAATCTCTTCATTATTTCAGAAATTTTGAAGTGCATGCGTGGAGGGCCTAACGTGCCACGTATCACCGTAACGCGTGATGCGAGAAGCACAGCTAAAGCCCTTGTACCTCGTTGACAATGAGAGTTAAGCCCGGGACTATATTACGTGCTGCGCAAGGACACCGCCTGTTTACTCCTCGTAGCTTCGGTAGTGCTGCAAGGTAATTGTGAGATGGAGTATAGTACACTCTAGCTAGGGGTGGCTAGAGGGGGAGGTGGCGCGAGCGCTGCGCGAAAGGCGATCTGCCGTTTAATGACACGCAGTGGCGCTGCAGCTCGCAGTAAGATGCCTGTCCGCCGGGGCGGCCGCGGCTTTCCATCTACTGCGGACACGGCGCCCATTTCATTATTGGCTGCTCGTTTTGGAATGAACACGTTAATACATCTAAACTTCCGGAACCGCGCTGATGCGGTGCAAGTATCTGATACTTGCGTTATGGTCCCTTTAATATTATAATACTTTATTTCACTGCACTCCCTTTTGGCTAAGAGCGTTCGCTTTTTGGGACCGGTAGCCTGTCGTCCTAGTGTGCGATGTGCGGCTGAAGTTCATAGCAATCGCACTCGCTAAAAATATAGCTGGGATAAGGTGTAAGAATATACTGCCGCTCCTCGTGTCAACACAACACCACTTTTATACACGCAGACTTCCGAGACAAAAATTTATTTTGCATACAAGAATAATTTCCAAGAGCACGTTGAAATCTCAGGAACATACGCGAAGCCAAAAAGTAGCAAGCAAACACCTTCCAACTACACAAATAAAACAATTTAAAAACAACATATTGAAAAATATCACAATTAGAACATACAATTAAATAAAATATCAGCACAATTCTATTGCAAATCACACAAACTTTACCTTAAACAGTGCACTAGTAACAGAATACAAATACAGATAGTGTGAATTATCTTGCAAAAAAAATGAAGAAAAGCATCTGCAAGTACTCATGAGATTTC
The DNA here is from genome assembly GCA_030522465.1 of Rhipicephalus appendiculatus. Lineage (NCBI taxonomy): Eukaryota > Metazoa > Arthropoda > Arachnida > Ixodida > Ixodidae > Rhipicephalus > Rhipicephalus appendiculatus. Next base: position 9,474 of record JALIZH010013673.1, read on the forward strand.
TTTGGACACAGAAATGATGTATGTGGAGCAGATGACGTCAAGATGCGTCTTCTCTCTGCGCTTCTGGTTGGGTGGGGCTGAAATCTCCTACTTCTCCAAATCATTTGCATAGGATGAGCTTATCAACATGCCGAAGCAGATATTCAGCCATTGCCACGTCAGTGATGTCAAGCGAATTTATTTTAGATGTGAAGCATCTTATGGCGAAGCTTAAAGGGCCCCTGACAGCAAAAGTTTTGTTTGCGACTTTTTTACAGTAATTTGTAGCTTTGCGTCTGGTAATGCCGAAATTGAATCGTAAATGCTCTAACGCATCGTATAATTAATGCTAGCGTCGTTAATCCCGGACGATTTTGCTTCAGTTCGAAACGCCCGCCTAAATACCATAAGAAACTAGCGCCCCACAGCGGGGCAGCGCCTGAGACTACATGCGCTCAAGCTTCGGTGACGCTGAACGTGCCGTTTACAAATAGGGTGACCCGAGGGCGGTGAACAATGAAGCGATGTGGGTGCGTTCAGCGTGTCCCCCCTCAGGAAAAAGAAAAGCATTCCTGGCGTAAGCAGCGAAAACCACCTTGACAGCAGCCCGACAACAGAGCGAGAGGGGTGACAAACAATAGTCCTCGCCGGGTGCCAGTCGGGGTATTGTGCGCACCCCGAAAATGTTCTCCGATCCTCTGCAACGTCACGAGGGGAGCCTCTGTCTACGTAAAACCACGGAAAATGTCGATTTTACCAGTATACTCGCATGAGCCCTCACCTTTACTTTAAAACCAAATTAAAATATCTTATAGGCAACGCTCGCCCCTAATAATCGGTGAGAAGTGCCCCCCGCATGCAAGAGTCTCAAACGACACAAGAACCTCGAGTTTCCAAATTTGATGTCAGGGGTCCTTTAAAGGGGTGGTGCCACCAAATTTGTGGCTAGCGCGTTCTTCGCTGCAAGCGTTTCTTATAGCTCTAGGAAGCATGATACACGCACCAAGATTCACGTATTCTCGCTAAGTAATTTATAAGAATGGATCGCTGGGCGAGTTGGTAATTCATGACTACAAATAACTGCGCGAAAAAACTGCGCTTGTGCGTGTCTCTTCCTTGTGCCAGTTTTTTCGCGCAGTTATTTGTAGCTAAGTAATTTAATATCGCCTTATTTATGCGGACAACTTTCGGTTTCGGTTTCTGGGCACCAAGTTGGGCAGTGACGTAGCAGTGTAGTAGGCTTGGTCACGTGACCATACAAGGCTCGCGCGAAGATGCGCAGCACTTCGCCAGGAAGCGATCGAAACTCGGCAAGTGATTGCAGCAACCGATGCTTTGCCGGTACGTACGTTCTGGGGGTAACAGAGGTCCCGAGAACACTCACGTCACTACAGATATGGTGTGACGTCACTACAACTTTCGTTGTCCTTCCCATAGAGCTACGTCAGTTTTGATGCGCTAGCGATGGGCATCGATCGGGAGAATGAGCATTTAGGTACACTTTGGAAGTGAATTAAAATATATTCCAAACGTTTGCTGCGTCCGACCCTTTATGTGGAGTGTCCTTGCATACAGAGGAAACCTACAACAGGCTTATTATAGCCTCAAAATTTGGTGGCACCACCCCTTTAATCCGGTGGTGGTGTGCCGGCGTGACCACCCTTACTGCGCATGCGCAAACCCTTTCAAAAAAATAAAAAACCTCCTCTCCCCCTCTAGGCATCCCTCCCCGCGGCAACCACACCCTCACTGCGCATGCGCCTCCCCTCCACTCTCCCCTCTTGCGCTCCCCCCTCTCTCCTCTAGGCATCCCTGCCCGCGGCGTCCACACTCCCACTGCGCATGCGCGTCCCCCCCTCTCTCTCCTCTCCTACGCTCCCCCCTCTCTCCTATAGGCATACCTGCCCGCGGCGTCCACACTCCCACTGCACATGCGCGTCCCCCCCTCTCCTACGCTCCCCCCCCTCTCTCGCCTCGCGACGCCGGCTGCGTCTGCTAGCGAGTTTCTTGGTTGAAAAAACCGACTGCTCGCGCTGCACAACCGTTCACTGGCCACCCCGTATATATGGCAATGGATCTTGACCTCCAAGGTGGTGCCGGTGGGAGATTTCTCCTGTGCGTTGTTGAACAATAAAAATTCGCAGCGTGCGCGTTAACTAAAAGCGGAGTGCGGGTCTCTGTGTCCAGTCGGAGTATTCTGTCTCTCATTGCCCATTAGCAGCGATTGGCATGTTCCAGTAGGAAACACTGCTCCATCACTGCCTGCTTTGCGCCTCCCCAGTTTTCTCTCCTGCGCAACGCTGCGATGAGCGCCAGCGTCAACGCCACCGCCAGTGTAAGCGTTAGCGCCCGCTGCTTCACATCTACACATGGTTCCCTTTAGCGGGAGATGGTGTAATTTTTGTGGCTTGCACGAAAACGTTCGCGTGAATGGAACTGCCATTCGCGACGAACAATAGCACTTTTTCAAAGTACAAATTTTCGCGATGTAGTGCACATACCGTGAAGGCCGTGACATAGCCCTCCCCAGAAATCGGCTGTCGCGTCCAAAATCGGCAGTTCCCCACATCAGGCAGCACTGGGGAGTTGACTTCGGGGAAGGCGCTTCTTTCTACTGAAACGTCTACCTCGTCAGCACAAACGGCATTATTTGACTCGTGCCTCGAAGACTGCACAGGAAGGCCACAAGTCGACGTTTTCGTCTTTCTTTTGTGAGGTGCCTTCTTCGACAAATGCTGGAGGAGGTTAGGGAACACAGTCGGAATCGCATTGCTTGTCAGCACAGGTCGATCGCGAGGAATCGTCACTGTCTCACCGTTGTCGTGTGCGTAAACGATCGCACAGTATACTGCTAATCAAAATGCAGTTCGCAGATTCTTCAGCTTGCGTCGAGAACTTGATCTGAACGTGGCACTGCACGCTGCCATGCTTTTAAGCGTTCAGGCTTTTTCGGCACATAGAACGACGCACGTTGAGACGTACCCGGACGAACAGCCAGGTGCGAAGCAGTGTGTCTGCGTCGTTTTCTTTTTCTTGACGCCCGAGCCTATACTGTTAGCAGTAAAGCACGAAAACTTGCACAGACAATCCGCTCAGAGTTTTGCAAAACGGCGCGAAGAACGAGCGAAACACACGACGAAACGCGGCACAGCACGAAAGAAAGCACGTGAGCGAGCGCAGCGAGCATCGAACTGCCTGCAGCAGCGCCACAGGGTGTCCGCGGCCGTTTCATGAAGCAAGGGAGCGCTCTCTCTCTCCCGCCGCAGTGCCGCTCGCGCCACCTCCCCCTCTAGCCACCACAACTCTAACCTATACTAGAGTGTACTAGAAGGATCTGAGTGGGACGGACGGAGCGCTCTTGCTGAGGCGGCACTCGTTGACGGAATAGGGGGCGCTGCGGACGAAGTGGATTGGTCGCGACCGAGCGTGCCGAGGCGCACCGGCCGCGCTTTCTCGCGTTTCGCCCTATTTTTCTATTTACAGGATCTATATTCAGACATTAGGGTAGAAGAAAACGAGTGAGAATGAATTCAAACTGACTTATAAGGCTTTCCGACGAAAGCGTGCCGTGTACTCTTTTCCGAGTTCCCTATAGAAGACGGACAGCGATGCGTCAATGATACCACCTGACTGATCGGGTCATATTTCTCTAAGAAATGGACCATTTAAAAGTGTCGTGGTTGCAACTGTAGTTCAGAAGTAAGTGCGGTGTCAGTGCGCTACAATTTATACCTTGGAAATATTCAGCGGCACTCGTCGGTTTGTCTGAACGCCCGAGAGTGATCGCTGCCGTTGACTGAATACTTTTGCACAGCTTGCCGCACACCCCTCGAAACTTTCGTGATACTTTACTTTAGAATCATTTTTAATTATTGCAATTACTTACAATATTTTGAGCATGCTTCGTTTCGTGCTCAAATACTATTTCGGAGCGTTGGGCAAGATTGTATGATGATGATGTAGCGGTGTTTTGTGGCGCAAGGGCCAAACCTGGCCAAAAAGCGCCATGTCAATTTATGTTGGGATGTCGATGAACCATGAGTAACGATGTGTTTATGATATCATGGCTGTAAAAAGGCCTAAAACAGATATATACAACAAATGGAGGGTCGATGCATGTACTGCGGTGGGCAATGGGCTACATTTGGAAGTGGTGAGAGATTTAAATAGATTAAAGGTAGTTCGCAAGAAATTAAAAATTGCACTGTCGTTTTATGAAAATGGCACTAATGCCTCAACATGGCACTTGACCACAAGAACCTAAAGCCCCTGAAACTTCGCAAAGTAGCGACACTCTCCTCCACCGCTCTCGTTCCTCCTCGGTCTCCTCTCCTTCGCCCTCTCTTTTCGAACGTGGCGCCACCTACCTTGCTCCCGCGTAGCAGACGACCTTTCGAAGAGTGAGCGCGCGCGCCTGCCAGGCAGCGCGCTGTAAGCATTCGCAATATGCCATCTCGCTCTTGGTATCTTTTGTTTTTGTTTATATGTTACTTTGGAGACGTTAGCGCTTTTATATAGCCTCACACATTCGTTCTCGCACACGGAATTTGTGAAAATCACAGCAATGAAAAAAAAATACATAAAACAGCATCAAGCAAGTGTTCATGTGTTCATATTGCTCCATGAACGAGCAAGCGAACGAATAAACCAGCGTGCCACCGTTAATGTTTCCTTCGCGAGAGCTCGGCTATAATAATAATATCAGTGGTTTTATGTCCCAATACCACGCTGTGATTATGAGAGGCGCCGTAGTGGAGAGCTCCGGAAATTTTGACCATCTGGTGTTCTTTCAAGTGCACTGACATCACACAGGCCTCAAGCATTTCACCTCCATCGAAACGTGACCGGCGCGGTCGATCGCGACGTCCGGATCAGCAGTCGACCACCATATACAGTTCTACCGCAGTGGGCGGCCACTCGCGGATATAAATATTCACACGAAATAGCACGTAAACTTAGCGCGAAATAAGACGTATACGTGAGGTTCCGTAACTCCGAAACGATGAACATACGCTGCGACTGCACGCTGCACGAAAACTTTTGGGCGACGTTTTCGACGCGACTATGCGAGGTAAGTTGCGGTCCCCTCACAATAAGCATGCGTCAATGTTCACGCAAATCACTGCGTTCTCTCGCGCCGTAGACACGTCTCAGTTAATTGTGCAATACGTCGTTATTCCTCATGCGCGTTTTATTACTGCTTCTGCGAGGTCTGTACTTTTTTTTTTTTTTCAAGCATACGTGGTTACGCTTTCTGCTTGACGTGATGTACCAACTGGTTTGAGTTCACGGTATTGGTTCGTGCGCCCAGCATCATGCACGCGGACTGACGATCGAAAACGTGATTACGAAACTTCTGAGATTCGGCGCAGTGCTTTTGAAGAAGCAAACCTGCAGTGTCTACGGCGAGATAGAACGCAGTGATTTGCGTGAACATTGACGCATGCTTATTGTGAGGCGATCGCAACTTACCTCGCATAGTCGCATCGAAAACGTCGCCTGAAAGTTCTCCCGCCCGATTCGGTGTATCCAAGTCTTTCTTCGTAACTTGTTGCGCTTCCCGGACGGGATCATAAACAGCTGTTAGCCTTCGCTTGATTTGTTGAGCCATCCGAAGGCACAGCAGCCGCCCATGGCAACCAACAGTTACGTCGGTCTTGTTTGCTAAGTATTTCCGAGCACAACGCACGCAGAATGGGAGCACAACGCGCACGGAATGGGAAGCACGCATCCATGAAACACATGCGCTGTGCGTCAGCGAGCCCACCCGTCCGCGCTTCGAGAGCGAAGATGGCAATCGCGAGTGATCGCGAGCGACTGTAAACAAACGAACTCTTCGCGCGGTCCCACGTGATGGCAGTTGGCCAATGCCGACGCGGCGCCAGCCTCGGAGAGGGCAGGGGAGGGAGAAAAGCGAGGAGGCGCGCTTCTCCCCACATATGTCGCTACTTTACGAAGTTTCAGGGGCTTTACAAGAACCTGGAGACATGCGCCTCTGAAACCTGCCGCAGCAGCAGCCTCTCCTGAGAGGCTGAACTACGGTCTAATTGGGACAATAACACGCAATGTTTGACATTCATTTAAAAAAACCTAAAACGGAGTCTGTGCTGAATAAAGGGTCTGAGCCGAGGAATAGCACTGGGTGTAGTGGTATCCTTTGTTTATACGCCAGGGAAAAGTGCTTTTTTTTTAGTGTAGGCACTGCGTCTGGCGTCAGCGCGGGAAAACCGCGTGCGATTCTGACTTCTTTGCCGTCAAGATGTGGACATAGTCACGCAGTATGTAGCGGTCCTCGAAGTGGAGCTCGCACACTGCAGTTTTCCTCGAGAGCTTTGTCGCTGCGATGGAGGTTCCTTTCCCAGATTTTTCTCCTACTTTCATCTTTTGGAACGCTAAAAAGCGACAGCTTCCTTTCTGCTTTGGCGCCGGCATAGCCTGTGCGGCATCCCGGCGCGTAGCAATGGCGAAGCCTAACTTTAGTCATGCCGAAGTCGTTGGCACTCACTCATTCAAGGCTCCCACCACAGCACAGTGTACACAGAGACAAAACAGCAGCAGCGCTCACGAACACATTACGAGCCAACGCAGCTAATAGCTGAATGTGACGACGAACACACTTAGAACACATGCGAACCAGTGCAAACACCACCAATCCACTGCGACCGCAGCGCCGCCACGCCAACTGTCAACGAACCGCGCTTCGCTACGATGCAGGTGCAGAGCCGGCTGCTCGTCCCACTCAGAACTCAGTGTGATCACCGCCAAGCGGCTCCTATGGGAGGGAGTGACGCCGCCTTCCGATGTTTCCGCTAGGTGGCGCGCGCTGTCGTATACACGTCAGGCTCTCAGGCTCAAAAGCAGCCTACCGAAATTTCTGTAAAGGCTACATTGGCCCCATTGCGCACCGAATCCTAACACAGCTATCGTCCCCACGCTCAGAGGGTGAATGGAAACAGCTGATATGGATACCCGGACACTGCGGAGTTAGAGGCAATGAGCTCGCCCATGCCTCGGCCCGAGAATTACTCTTCCGGACCTCCGACCCCGGCATATCGCACCCACCCTCGGCTATGCGTATGGAGCCGCTGCTAACATACGCAGATATTCTGGAACACCAAAGACTTGAAAGACGGAAACTTCCGCCCCCGGGGCCAAACCTCAGCAAGGAATCTCAGGTAGCGTGGCGTCGCCTGCAGACCTTGTCCTACCCCAACCCATACATATTGTCCAAGATAGATCCCGACACATACGCATCACAGTGCAGGTTCTGCGCCAATAAAACAGCCACCCTGTACCACATGGTATGGGAATGCCCACACAACCCACCTATGCAACCCAGGACACAACAAAACATTATAGGGTGGGAGGCAGCTCTGTCCAGCTCGGATCCGAAGACCCAAGAGGCCCTCGTGAAACGTGCAAGGACAGCGGCCCGCGCCAATGGGATCCCGGACTAAGGATCCCACTCACCAATCTTCTCGAAGAACATCAAATAAATGTTTTATTCTCTCTCTCTCTCAGGCTCTCAGGCTGAGCACGCTGTTCAACGCTGCTACTCTCCGGTCGAACGTGCTTTCTTTTGCCTGTTTACGCTGTTCTTTCGTGCTGCATTTGCTGGTCGGACAGCCTCGTCGTGTTTGTGTGATGTCTTTTCGGAGTGCGCGCCGTGAGCAGGCGTCAGAGCCACAGTTTTGTGCCCAGATGCACGACCTGGTACGAATAGAGCAAGCAGAAGCTTTTATTCTCTGACGTCCACTGCGAGCTCCACTTCGAGCACGTTATTAACCGTGATGTGGTGCGTTGGGACAGAGCTATAGGCATCTACTTTTGCCGCATGTCGTTTCAAGGATCTTCTCAAATGCACCTTTCTACCTCTCGAAACTTGTGGCGCGAAAAGGAAACCCCAAGGAGAGACCATGCCGGCCGCTTGTGATTCCTCGGAAAAGACGTCGAAAGGACGACAACAGGGAGCCGCAAGGGGAGCCGCAGAATAATCAGAGCCACCCGGCCTTCCAACTGCGCCCGTTTACTACACAGACGTTCCACTTCCTTCAAATCGATGGGGATGGCACGTATTTAGTGAGGAACCGCTAAACGTCGCTACAGCTTGTGCTCGCCTAGGTCGGACATGAGTCTTCTTCACGCAGAGAAACTTATTACATTTTGTGCCAGTGGAAGTGCCATAACACAAGAAGCGTTTGTGCGTGGTGTGAAGATTTCAATGAATGGGCCATGTGAACCAGCCTCTCTTCTGGAGGCTGTTGATGCTATGCCAGTGTGTTCAGGGGCAAGCTTGTTGTGCGAGTTTCCTTTTGCATCATCTGGTAAGAACTTGAAGGTCTGAAATGGGAAGCTCTACCATCACAAGTGTAAAGGTACCTCAAGTCAAGATAAAAGGCGCTGCATGAGTTGTAAGTAGTTGAGGAAGCTCCTTGCCAATCAGAGATATCGGAAGAAGAAAGCAGCAGGCAAACTGACCCGTGCAACAAAGCTTAAAGCTAAAACTCAAACAGTACGCCGCCTTAGAAACAATGGGAAGACTCTCGACCAGACCATGCACAACTGAAACCAGAGAATGAAGAAATTGAGAAGCTGCACTCCTCAGCAAAATCGAGAAGCTCCCATCCAAACAGAAAACTGCTATATTTCAGTGTTTTGAAGCTGCAAGGCGCAAGTCCCTCAATGGCATGCGCTGCAGCCCAGGGTGGATGTTGGAGTGTGTCATCATGCACATGAAGAGCCCGCGATGTTAGAACATGTGCGTAGGGAGAAAATTATTGTGCTGCCCAGTCGTACATGCCTCAGAACATTCATGAAGTACGACACATGCTTTGGTTTTAACAAATGTGTCCTCTAGGGCATTGCTAAGAAGACTGCTAATATGGGAGACTTCGAGTGTCATGGTGCACTGATCATTGACGAAATGAAACTTGCAGAAAACTTTGATGTTCAGCGGGGAAGCGGAAAGGTTGATGAATTTGTGGACCTTGGTTTCTTCACTCCCGAAGCTGACAAAAGTGTTCCACGTTTGTGAGAAGAGTAAAATGCTCTCTGATTTTCTGTGCTGTTGTTAATTGAAAAATATTTCCATTTTAAATACGCAAGAATAATTAAGTCCTCAAGAAGTGCCTCATGCAAATGTTACGTATAAAAACATGAAGACAATTGATATCAATGTCATAGTGGCATTTAGTCGTGCTTCTTGATGCTTCTTATAAACTTTTGAAATGGCAATCGTCCCCAAAAAATTAATCTGTGACATGACTCAGCGCCAAGGAACGATTGCGAAGCTGTTAGCTGGCCGCAATATTTGCGATCGATGTTTCACTTATGGTACTGTGCGTACGGTCGTAACATAAGGTTATAGTGTTTAATAATATCTGCCGCGAAGTTCGTTCATATATGAGGCACTTACGCCCTGCAATGTAGTAGAGACACATAAAAATTCATGGCATCAACAAAACCATACCGGCCACAAACCAGCCTTGACATATAGCAGCTTCGCTGCAGTGAGCCGAGCGAGCGACGCGTAAGCTACAACCAGCGCCACCTGGACAGCGCCGGTCGAGGCATCGGTGGAGAGCGTCAGTGCAGGCGGCGCGGTCTTTACACTTCCCCTATTCTAGCCACTGTACCTACTGTGCGCCGCCGCGCCGCGCCGCCGCCGCTGCCTGTTTTTGCTCACGCCGATCGCGCCGCCGCCGAAGTTTCCAGAGGAACCACGCCGCCGCCGCCGCCGGGCAACAATTGCGGCGCGCCGCCGGTAGTCTTTCATTTTAACCCGAACGGGGAATCGAGGCATAAAATACATCACTTCACTGGAGAAGCTTTTCTCGATGTGGCGGTGTAATGGACGCTTCATTTCAGCCGCCGCTGATTGGAGGGAGCTTGGCCAGCAACGCGCCCTCTCTTTCTGATTCTTCTTCGTCAACGTCATTATGACGTCATGAAGTTTTCACAACTCTTGACTCAAATTAGAGGAACGGAATGCGCCTAAACCATAGCGGGAAAAAAACAGTTGAGAGCAAGCCTAGCATCTATAGGTCAACCTCCTCTGAAGCCACTACCACTTCGGGCTCGTGTCACAATTCCCATCATGCTCTTGTTTGTTTTCCTTTTTCTTGGTGAGCTCATGTGAAACGATCGCGCGCACCTCACCAGCGCGCGCACCTCGCGTCCACAAACCAACCTCCGCGGATGCCACTTCCTCTTCGTGCTTCAAGCTCTGGTCAGAGTTCCCAGCATGCTTCGGTTTCATTTTTTATGTCTGGGGAGTTCTTCTCGATGTGTCCCCCCTAGTGGACTGTCCATTCCGGCCGCAGCTGATTGGCTGGAGCTCGGTGGCCAGTGCGCTCCCTGTTTCCGGATCTTCTTCCGCAACGTCATTTTGATGTCACCAAGCTTTCTCAACTCTCGACACTAATTAGAGTGACGGATTGCGCTTCAACGCAACGAACGCAGCGCCCAGACACCCGCTTTTGGGCGTACATCTCGGAGGCTGTGCAAAAATTCTGATTACGTGAGCCATGGAATTATGTTTAATGCGGCCGCCCGTCTAACACATCTGTGAAGGTCGGTACGCATTCCCTGCATGTTCTCGAACATCTGGGACACATTCATATGCAAGTTCAGACTTCGCATGTTCCAGTACATTTCTTTCACTTTCTTCTTACACTGGCAATGTGCTGGCGGGTTTGGTTCGGTGCAAAATTTAGGTGCAGTATTTCGAATTGTGTGTCAGAATACCGTGGAATTACCATTTCTTCCCACGTGGCTTAAACTTTGCTTTGCAAAGTTGACAGTTGTGGCATGTCTTTATGTATTTAGCTACGTCTTCCTTCGTGCCCTTACAAGTAATTATTTGGGTTAATTTTCTGTACGTTCTTTTGAAACCACCGTGACCTCCAGATCCAGGGCCGTCATGGTATAGTCGCAGTATTCTAGGTACTGAAATTTCGGGTACCAGCACCTTGCCGTCTTGCATCTTGAGGTCTTCAGAGCCTTCCCACCGCTTTATTAGGTTCACTTCTTCAGAATTATTACCCCTGGGTACATGGAGTCTAGACAGAGCGTAGGCGTCCAGGTGCCTTTGTTCATCGCGATGGACCACTTCAAATGTGTACTGGTGAATCTCACTGACCCATCTGGCAAGCCGGCCTTTTGGCTGTGTCAACTGCAGTATATAAGTCAAGGCTTGGTTATCTGTGTACAGTTTAAAGTTTGTTCCTTCAAGATAGCTCCTATAATACTTGAGCGCCATAACAACGGCCAAGGCTCCTTTTTCTGTGGTAGAATAATTTACCTGAGCCTTTGTAAAGGTGTAGGAGAAATATCCAATGACTTGCAGCATTTGTACGACAAGCTTATTGGTATCTATTTGATAAATGACGGTTCCGGTACCATAATGAGAGGCCTCTGTGCACAACTCAAACGGCATGTTAAAATCCGGCAGCGTAAGTGCAGGATCTGCCGAAATAATTTCAACGAGTTCGACGAGTTCGTTGTCGAAACGAACTCGTCGTTTCGACAGACCACACGAATGGGGCATCCTTTGCGTAAGGGCTGTCAAACACGGCAGCGTAAGTGCAGGATCTGCCGAAATAATTTCAACGAGTTCGACGAGTTCGTTGTCGAAACGAACTCGTCGTTTCGACAGACCACACGAATGGGGCATCCTTTGCGTAAGGGCTGTCAAACACTTTGTCTTTGTGCCATAATCCTTTATAAAGCCCGGGAAGTATCCGACAAGGCCCAATAAAACGCAAAGAGAATGCAAATCGAATGGCTTGACAAGTGTTTTTATCCGCTGAATGCTCTCTTCCTTTGTGAATGCTCTCTTCTCATCAAATGACCTGCCTAAGAACACAACCGTCCGACAAAAAAATCGCACTTCTTAACGTTTATTTTAAGTGGTGCTTCACTTAGCGCTCCAAGTACCATTGATCGGTGGCCCATGTGATCTTCTCTTGATCTTGAGTAGACTAGTATGCCGTCAACATACACGTTGGAAAATTTGCCGAGGAAACCAGAGCAACGTGTTCATCATTTTCTGGAACGATGCGCCAGAATTTTTCCATCCATGGAAGCCGGTTGTACTCGTAGACGTCGAAAGGTGTGACAAAAGCAGTGAACATCTCGGTTTCGTTTTCAGTGGTACTTGCCGGTAACCCTTACATGAATCAATCCTAGAGAACCACTTGCACCCTCCCGTCTCATCAATTATTTCGTCGATTCGGGGCATAGGAAAGGGGAACAAGTCGGTTTGCTTGTTGACAAGTCTAGAATATGTGCACAATCGATACGACCCGTCATCTTTTGGCACAATGGTAATCGGTGATGCGAATGTAGAGGTTCACGGTCTGATAATGCCAGAATCTAACATTCCCTGGAACACTTGTTTAAGCCAGGCTTTCTTTTTGTGGCTTAGTCCATATGGCTTCTTTCTCACTACACCTTTATCTCGAAGCTCAAAAGGTACTTCAATTACTGAAGTCACTGGAGGATAGTTCCCAACACGCAAAAGCTCAGGAAATGTTGACACAACTTCTTCCGAGCACGCAACTTTCCTGACTTGAGTGTGCACAAGGTTAGAAGGCTCGGTGTTGATGAGGTCATTCCAAAGAATATTCAATTTAAATAGCTTCATGTCAGGCCTTGACAAAAGGAAATCAAACTCAACCCTTGTAATTACAAGGCTTTTCACTATATGTTCTTGACCTCTGAAATGCACTATCACGACCGTCCATTTCGCTAGCTCTCGAGAGGTTACATCGTAACTTTGGACTCTCACGACTCTCCCTGTGAAAATGCAATTTTCGTCCACACGCTGCTCGTTTATGAAGCTCACTGCTGCTCCAGTGTCCACGACCGCTGACGCTTCGCAATTATTAACAATCATGGGTACAGCCAAAATGCTTGATTTCATGAGAAATACCCTCTCCTGCAGAACCAGTTTCCTTGTAACTACATTTTCGTATCATGCTGTTAGTTGGTTCACATTCGCCCTGTATGCAGGATGTCACGTTGGTAGTGCAGTCGCCGTAGCCTTCAGGTGGCCTCGATTTAGGTGGCGCCTCACGTATTGGAGTCAGATTGGACCAGGTGTCACACGATACGTATTTTAGGCAGTGAAGAGGCTTATCTAAACTTGAGGGTGACACAGTGTATACTTGTCTCCGGGACTATTTTGTCATTCCATGTATAACTAGTGGCACGATGCATGAATCAGGGAGTGTCTGGTCCGCTACCTGCAGTAAGCGCCTCTTCTCAAAATATTAGCACAGGAAATTGCTATCTCCCTGCTTGTATGAAATAGCTTGATCCCATAGGTGTACGGGGATCATTTGAAAAGCTTGCAGAAAACTCTCTTTCCATGTTTCCCACGAATCTTGAATGTGGTTTGGGACGCGTATGTCATAACATTTCTTAGCATTCCCAGATAGGTATGATCGCATGTTCATTATACGTTCTGAGTCATTTACCCAGCTATAATGTTTCCAGGCATACTGATAAAATTGCAGCCACCCAGTCGCACCTGCAGTACTACCATCGAACACGTCCGGCTTCACTATATCTTGACGTGGTGCATTGACTGTTATGGTTTTCACTTTTTCTTGTTGTTGCTCCACATAATGACTCTGTATGTAAGTGAGCTGGTCTAATGATTTTACTATGGCTCGCATTGGCGGCGATTCCCTCGCATCTGGATCAATTTCAGTGTTTCTCTTAATACCTAGGCCATTCCGTAATTCAAACTCTTCCGCTTTCATTCGACCTTTACAGTACCTCTTTCGGCGACATCGCTGATCGGTGCTTGTGCTTTGCTGGTATGCATGATGGCAGGCGTGGTCAGTTGCTCCGGTGCCTCAACAAATTCCACACCGTCCAGCGCATAACCCGTGATGATACGGCGGCAGTCTCGTCTAGCGAGGCAGAACTGTCCGCATCAGGTTTCTGTCGACGGCAACGCCAAACATAAAGTTCCAACCTAGGAAATTAACGTTTACTGTTTAATCTTCAGAGTTTAAAGCCATTGCGGACTTCTTCATCTTCTTCTTTCCTTCCTCGGTTCTTCAGCCGGGTCCCAACAAAAGGGTTAGCTGCTAGCCTTATAGTTCATTATAAAATCAGGACATGTTGCTATCGCATTCACTGCTTCTCCCCTTGGGGAAATAGATTTTCTTTTTTTCAAAATTCAAGGGACAAACTTCTATCCCCAACCACTCTTGAATCTGACTCCCCCCCCCTTCGCGCCGCGCCGCCGCCGATCCGATGAACCCCGCGCCGTTGACGCGCCGCCGCCGGAGGTGGAAACACCGGCGCGCCGCCGCCGGCGATTTTGGGTTCGGCGCACAGCTCTAACCTATAGACCAGAGCACGCCTATCTCGCACCCAGGCGCAGGCTCCCGGCGGCATACTCTCGCACCCAGACGCCATGTTTGTATAGAACTGCCAAGGCGTGTATCTGTTACATGGTAAGCGGCGTGTCCGGGACCTTAAAATACAAGAAAGCGCCTATTCACGCCGCTGCCGCTTACAAGAAGTCGTCTGGGCACCACTGCGCCGTCTTTGGATGCGAAAACAATCAGCGCAAGAGGAAGATATCACTCAGCACTGTCTGTGAAGATGACAACACAACATGGGAATCGTGCCGGTGCGGTGTTTTCAGATTGCACAGATTTCCACCCGCAACGAAAAACACCGAGCTCCGCCGCCAGTGGATAATTGCAATCAACAGGAAAAACTACGAGCCCAGTAAAAGTGTACGAGTAAGTACACTTACTGCGTGTATTCAAGCGTGACGCCAGCTATTTCGCTTTACAGCAGTAATTTGCGTGCAGTATGCCTGTAGTATGCGGCACGAAATCATTGCTGTACTCTTTCGCAGGCCGCATGCCAATAATAGGAGATATTAGGACTCACGCGTGCACGCACACTGCACACGCTTAGTACAAATGTAACGGCGTACTGTCGCGATGCAAAGAAACGTGAACAGCGGAAAGCGTGGCTTTCGACTCAGTCGAACTGCGACATGCCTTGACTGTCGCTAGGCGAATCTGTGCTTTCAGCCGGCGTAGCACTACATCTCGCGCTGGCTGGCACTTTCGCACCGCGTGCACCGCGTGTGTGGGTTCCGAGTGCCAGGCATGACTGGCAAATGATATACATATGCGCTGCATGAGCGCAAGCCGGAGCGGGATTCTAGCGCTACGGTGACACCGGCTGAACGCACAAGTTTTGTTTAGCGACAGTCAAGGCATGTCGCAGTTCGACCGAGTCGAAAGCCACGCTTTCCGCTGTTCACGTTTCTTTGCATCGCGATAGTACGAACCTGATAAAGTTGCTTCCGCAGTCGGCAATGCACGTGCTGTAGACATTCCGGACCGTCGAGGAAGGTCTTCTCAACGTTTCACAAGAAAACAGCACAAATTTCCAGGCGAGGAAAACCGCGTGACAAGCTTACAGTGCTTACAGCCATACTCGGGCTGGGAAGTTTCGCGTTAGAACTGCGGAGCGTCTGCTAGCCTGGCAGTTCCAGGTGTTGCTTCGCCGTGCATGCAACAGATGGCGCGACGTACTGCCAATTATGGCGGCACACACGAACTCGCTGTGTTCTGGTGTATACTCCATCTCAGAAGTACCTTGCAGCACTGTGGAAGCTGCAGGGCTTGTTAGCCAATAGGAAAGGCGAAAGCCCCCCTCGAGACGTGTTCATCCGCGTCGCGTCGTCTGCTCGTCGTCTCTTTGGCGTCGGCTCGCCTACCTTGTCGATACTTACTCCCTCCAGTTAGTACAAAACGCAAAAACCTCTGCGGAAACGCCCCCCTCGCCGTTTCTTTATGTTCAGAAACCCACTCGTGCAGGGCGTTTCACTGGCGTTTGTGAGGAACGCGGTTCTTTTCATAACAGCGTTCATACTGGCGTTTTCACCGAGTTCTTTTTTGTCAGCACGGTCGACACCCTTCCAGCAGCAATCACGTACCATTCTTGAGTGCAACAGCAAATCATTGGCACAGAAAACAATATAGACATTCAGGGTGTTTCGCATCGTCAACGCATCACCGACGCTAATATTGTGGCGACATCTGCTCAGTTAGCATCAAACCACTTTTACGGCTTGGCATCGCCTCAGTAGTCCTAGCAGCACCAAAACAAACGAGCGATATAAATAATTGCAATAGAAGATACCTGACTATTTGCCCTCAGCGTTAGATTAGATTAAGCGATGACAAATTATGCCACTTATATCTGACTGTCCGGGCAGGGAGCCAGTAAAGAGCACGAATTCAGATCGAAGCGGGTGGTCTGGGGTGTATGGGGGGCTGCCATGTTGCTGTACGTCACCGCGGTTAGGGTGGTTATTACGGCTACCAGCCGGTAATCTCTTCATTATTTCAGAAATTTTGAAGTGCATGCGTGGAGGGCCTAACGTGCCACGTATCACCGTAACGCGTGATGCGAGAAGCACAGCTAAAGCCCTTGTACCTCGTTGACAATGAGAGTTAAGCCCGGGACTATATTACGTGCTGCGCAAGGACACCGCCTGTTTACTCTTCGTAGCTTCGGTAGTGCTGCAAGGTAATTGTGAGATGGAGTATAGGCCGTCTTCAGGGAGAAATAGTGCCTAGAGGAGTGTTTCAGGCTTCGCCCAGTGGCGGCGCTGCGGTCGCTCCCTGTAGCGGCTAGGAAAACAAAATTCGCTATTATAGAATAAACGTTGATGATGATAGTACTTGCAGCGCCATCTCGCCTCGCGGTATTGCAGTTCAGTACGCCGCCGCTACTCTTATTTCCGTACTACAGCCAAAGGTACAGTTTCCGTTCTCTAAGGATGCAAGGGACGCAAGTTTTCAAACAACGTGTGTGGTCTGTCTGTTGACACCCGCATGTGGTCTTGGCACTCCTAGAGGCGACCCAACTCTGCCCGTGTTGTTGCGGGAGGGTTCGTGACGGACGCGTCGCTGTTACAAGTGTTCGCAAACCGTGTTCTCCATCGACCGCGGCTCGATGACAGCGGACGCGTGGGTACTTCCTCGACTCACCTTCTTCGGTCCGTCGCTCGCTCGACAATGCGGCTCAGCGGGCCCCTCTCGTCGGTGCTGTGGGCGCTCGTTGCCGCGCAAAGTGTCTGCGGCGAGCTTCGATGGAGCGATGCTCGCCCCAGACGGCACGCCGATTCCGCTCCGGCGACCGTCGCCGCGACCAACGCCAGCGACGAATTCCGACAGCTGGTGAGTGACAAGGGTCGCTCTTCCAAGGGCGCCAGCCGGCACCATGCGACGCCGCTGGACGCGTGGCCTGAGAAGTGCGCCAGGCCGGCCAAGTGCGAGCCGCTCATCAACGCCACGTGCTTCGGAGCGCCGCTGCCGTACAGCCACACCACCGTCGAGTTGGCCAACGACTCGTCGTCGCAGTTCGAGATTCAGGTATGAAGTTAAAGAGATTAGAGCTCTGCGAGTGTCCATGATTGTCTGTCTGCAGGAAATTGAATTAAGGTGGGTCATCAGTGCAAAATCGCGGTACTTCTGGTACAAAGCGATCGTGGAAAAAGTGCACCAAGTTTTCGGTGTAAAAAGAGGCTGTTTGACGCTACCTGAACTGTTGGGTGTGACATGCTCTCATGAGGGATGCATAGAGCGTAAAAATGTGGAGCGCTAAAGATCTTTTCATATACAGAGTGTGATCATCAAGGTCGGCAGGAGGTATTCCAGTGTTGGGCAACTAGAAGAATGCAAGTAATGATTACGAGCAGCGAAATACCGTTGAAACTCGATTTAACAAACTGATGACCACGCTCGAATTAATTCGTTATACCAGCAAGTTTGTGAAATCCACAATAAGATTTTTCGGTGCTTGGATATTGTAACGTAGTGACATCCGAGAAGCTAGCACGATATTGTTTTTGCCACCTGCCCAAGCCTGAAAACCCACGTGGGCAGCCTAGAGGTTTGGCCAGTGCAAACCGGGTAATAGCTTTCATGTGACGTCAAGGCAGTATAATCACACCGTGATTAACCTGCTTCATTGTGATAACGACGTCGGCAGAACGTTATAGACGAGTTGCAAAAAAGAATTTGTTGCAGCTCCATCTGTACATATGTACAGGAAACAGCCAACGGCCGCCATTGTGCATGAGCAGTCCCATGCGTTTGGCTGGCATGTATTGGATCACACAAAATGTTGACATCGAAATGAAACGTCTATCTCATGTTCACACTTCTTTACACTAGCATGAGCGCCGCATTCTTGCGTGTTTTTTTTATTTGTTTTCATGCACAATGGCGGCTTAGCCTAGAGTTGCTTGAACATTTTGGGGCTTTTTACAGGGTTGCTGGTATTTATGCAACTCGTCTATTGGGCCTCTGGGCATGAATACACGGGTTGCACGGACGTCGCATCCGGGGAACGAGAGGACCGAAAGCCGCCATGTTTAAGAACACCTGGAATCGTAGTCGGGAGCTTTGCAGCGGCGCGATGTGTTCTTCGGAAGCGCCACCGGCTTCACCATAATTACCTGCGCTATTTTTGGATGCAGAACAAGAAGTGAAACTTGCTTCGAAAGGCAAGGCACATCCACACGTTAAAATGTTTAGCTTGCCCGAGATTGTAATAAATCAATGCGCGCGAAGAAGGATGTGCAAAAAGCGCTGTAGCTCTCTTGGCTGGCGCACATTAAAGAAACACATTCGTGTCTGCAGTCATCACTTCATCACAGGTAAATCTATTTTAGAGATATGCCCAGGTTTAACACATTTACTGACGTGATTACGTTGCTTATCCAGAATGCTGCCTAGATATTCACAGCGACTTACAGACGTGCTTTACCCCCTTGAATAGACTCGTCTCGAGTTGATAAGTTTGGCCTAACGGTGCAACATATGTGAACGTGTTCTCTTTCAAAGGGAAACCTGTGAATTTAATGAACGACGCGAACCCAGACTGGGTATCGAGCCTACTGCTGGGCCACGGCCGTTATGACCGAACTGCTGCCGCAGCATCTGCGCGTTTTCACAGCGGTGAAAACGCGCAGATGCTGGATGCCGTCGTAGCGGGCACACCGTCCATGGAGCCTGGAACAGGGTGCAAAAGGGGCATTTGCGTCTCCCAAACACCAACACTTCACCCACCGTGATGCGACGTGTTCGCACCCTTCAAGACAAAATCCTGTCCACGCCCATGAGTCCGGACAAAGACGAAGTTTTACTTCGAACATGCTTCTCCTAGACAGGAAAGCAAAAGCTTCGTCCGTAATGTGAAAGAGCGTCGCTAACTTCGCTCAGAACGACGGCACGCTGCGATAGAAGCTGCTTTGCTGCTAAGCTCTTCTCCCATCCGCTGCTGAAGTAGTTGTGGCCGTCCAGCGACTTGTAAGCCTTCATTTGTTGCAGCGTCACGTGACTTGTTGAAAGCACCAAATAATTCACAATGTCGCCGTGTGTCACGGCAGGCAGCAGATCGATGTTCGGTGCAGCATACTTGCTGATGCGCAGATCGTTGGGCCGATGTTGCTGCGCATTTAAATTTTAGCTCGGCAGTGTACCTGAGTCGGCCCCACGAGCTCTTCAAAGTACAATGGTCAAAGCGTGTGCACGTTTTCTTTCGCCATGTCGCTCAGAATAAATCGAACGACGCCGACAAGCTCCAAGGCAGCGGTAAGCTGTATGTGCTGCCCGACTCAATGTTCTTAAATATGGTGGTTGCTCGCTTTGTAAGCCGGAAATGACGTCACGTGCAACCTTTGTATAGTGAAAGAACCAGCATACTGGAAATGTGACATCACAACGTTTGCATCCCATCATGTTGGTGCTGCAGCGTGGCTGTGTCAGTGCAAGCCACCTATAGACATTCACATTGA
>JALIZH010013674.1:0-23737 GCA_030522465.1 Rhipicephalus appendiculatus
TTGCACAGCATCATAAAAGGGGAAATAGGGTTTCAATTGCCTCATTATGTAACACCTCGAAAAACAAGATCAACTAGACATAGGTATTCTTTTTCCCTTACGCCAATATTTGCCAAAACTAAATCCTACATGAACAGTTTTTTTTCGCGCACCATAACTGAATGCAATTCCCTTCCTCTTCATGTCTTGCAATCGAGGAACTTCGCAAAAGAGTTAGAAACTTTGTAGAGCTTCAAATTTTTTTTCTTCTTAGCTTAATGTGAATTCTTTGCTGTGCTCAGTGCCCTGCTGTTATTTGGAGAGCGTTTTATTTTTTTTCCCATGAAAGTGTGACTTTATGAGTGCATTTCTTTTCTTTTGTATTTAGTGCGTTACGTTTTAGTTCCCTGCTGTTATTCTGCGCGGAGTTATTTACTGAACTATCATTTTCTTGTATAGTGCTAAGCAAGCCTTCGTCTTTACCAATATGGCTATTTGCGTCATTTTTATGTACTGTCTACTTTGTTTTTCTTTTTTTTTTCATTGTGTTTATCTTGTGATTATTTGTCATTGTATTGCCCCTCCTGCATGCGCCAGCATATTGGCCAGCAGTATCAATAAATAAAATGCCCCCACCTCCCCGAAGGGAATCGTAAGGAAATGCGAATGCATTTCGCGCGCGCTTCACTCCATTTATATATACGTGCGTGCGAGCGAGCGGACGGGAGTGTGGGGCGCAGGGAGGAGAGAGAGCGAACGGCGAGAGAAGGAGCGGCGAAGCACTGCACCTACCCTCTGCTACACTCTCCACACACGCGGGAGCTCCGCCGAGCTTCCGCGATGCGAGCGCTCTCACACACCAGAGCACGCTCCTCCTCTCCACTCACTCTCCGCTACTCCGCCCGCACCACCTGCTCCGGTTGCTAGGGGCGAGGATAAGCGCGCGCGCCCGCAGCTGTTGCTATGGGAGAGGGAGTGAGAGCGGACAGATAAAGAATTACACCATCTTCCGCTAAAGGGAACCATGTGTAGATGTGAAGCAGCGGGCGCTAACGCTTACACCGGCGGCGGCGTTGACGCTGGCGCTCATCGCAGCGTTGCGCAGGAGAGAAAACTGGGGATGCGTAAAGCACGCAGCGATGGAGCGGTGTTTCCTACTGGAACATGCCAATCGCTGCTAATGTGCAATGAGAGACAGAAGACTCCGACTGGACACAGAGACTCGCAGTCGGCTTTTAGTTAACGCGCACGCTGTGAATTTTTATTGTTCAACAACGCACAGGAGAAATCTACCACCGGCACCACCTTGGAGGTCAAGATCCATTGCTATATATACGGGGTGGCCAGTGAACGGTTGTGCAGCGCGAGCAGTCGGTTTTTAAAAGCGAAGCATTTCTTAGCGAACTTCGGCGACTTTGAGCGTATCTATCTATCTATCTAGCCGCCTACGACTTTGTGCTCTCCTCGCCGTATCGTTAATGGGATTTATACCAAATTTGGTATGGCATAACCTGACTATATGACGAACATAAATGGCTGGTCATATCATGAAAATCATGAATAATTTGTCATGAAAAGTATAATTTACATGCCACGCTCATGGCGCGCTCGCGGCCGTTTCGTTGGCTTGATATACACCAAATTTGGGATTGAGTGACGTGACTGTATGACGAACATAAATGACAAGTGGTAATATGCAAATAATGACGTGCATGTCATGTACAACATGATTTACATGCCATGCTCATGGCGCGCTGGCGGCCGTTTCGCTAGCTTGATATACACCAAATTTGGTATTTCGTGACGTGACTTTATGAAGAACATAAATGCCCAGTGGTAATATGAAAATCATGACATGTCATGTGCAACATGACTTGCATGCCACGCTCATGACACTCTCGTGGCCGTTTCGCTAGCTTGGTATACACCAAGTTTGGTATTGAGGGACGTGACTGTACGACGAGCATAAATGACAGGTGGTAATTTGAAAATCATGACCTGCATGTCATATACAACATGATTTACATGCCACGCTCATGGCGCGCTGACGGCCGTTTCGCTAGCTTGATATACACCAAATTTTGTATGGCGTGACGTTACTGTATGACGAACATAAATGCCACGCGGTAATACCGGAAATCATGACATGTCATGTGCAACATGACTTGCATGCAACGTTCATGACACTCTCGTGGCCGTTTCGCGAGCATGATATACAACAAATTTGCTGTTCAGTGATGTGATTGTATGACGAGGATAAACGACAAGTGGTAACATGCAAATCATGACATGTCATGTGCAACATGACTTGCATGCTACGCTCATGACAATCTTGTAGCCGTTTCGCCAGCTTGATATACAAATTTTAAGGTGAAAGCCTTTAATGTCTCATGTTCACGCCCGCCCGTCCGTCCGTCCCTCCAGCCGTGCCCTGGCACAGTGCCAGGTGGGCGCCGGGGCGCGCAAACGGACGCCGGTTGCGTTGGACTTCACAGCGCTCGCGCTTTGCTTGCGTAGCGTCGCTGTGCCCAGCGTCTCTAATCATGCAAGGAGGGAGACGCGCGCATCACGTTCCATTCTGACCGACCCCGTCTCAGTGGGCGCAGGCGTTCGAGGAACACACTTTGGAATTGACAAAGTGTCCATCAATTTAAACGCTGGAACGCGGATGGCGTCGGCACGATGCGCACAGCGCGAGAATACGAACGCATGTGAAACAGAGGCAGATTGGTCTCGTTGCGATTCGAGATAAAAAATGAAGCGAACATAAGTGGCAGGTGGTAACATGAAAATCATGGCATGCATGTCATCTACAATGCCATTTACATGCCACGCTCATGGTGCGCTTGCGTCCAGTTCGCTAGCTTGATATACACCAAAATTTATATTGCGGGATGTGACGATATATCGAACATAAGTGGCAGGTGGTAACATGAAAATGTTGGCATGCATGTCATCTACAATGTCATTTACATGCCACATCTCATGGTGCGCTTGCGTCCAGTTCGCTAGCTTGATATAGACCAAAATTTGTATTGCGCGACGTGACTGTATACGAAGAACTCAAAAGACAGGTCCTAACATGTAAATAATGACATGCGTATTATGTACAGCATGATTTGCTCCTTGCTGGCTGCTTCGCATCACATCGATTCCCACAGTGCGTGGGATCTGCCGGCTTTCTTTTTCAACCAAGAAACTCGCTAGCAGACGCTGCCTGCGTCGGCGTCGCGAGGCGAGAGAGGGGGGGAGCGCAGGAGAGGAGAGAGAGGGGGTGACACGCATGCGCAGTTGGAGTGTGAACGCCGTGCGCAGGGATGCGTAGAGGAGAGAGGGGGGAGCATAGGAGAGGACAGAGAGGGGGAAGCGCATGCGCAGTGGGAGTGTGGACGCCGCGGGCAGGGATGCCTGGAGGAGAGAGGGGGGAGTGTAAGAGGGGAGAGAGGGAGGGGAGGCGCATGCGCAGTGAGGGTGTGGTTGCCGCGGGGAGGGCTGCCTAGAGGAGAGAGAGAGAGGAGGTTTTTTATTTTTATTTTTTTTAAAGGGTTTGCGCATGCGCAGTAAGGGTGGTCACGCCGCACACCACCACCACCGGATTAAGCTTCGCCATAAGATACTTCACATCTAACACCTGCCGGCGCTTACCTCCTCAACCTATCCTCCTCCTCCTCCGCGGACAACGCTGGACAACGCTGGACAACGCTGGACAACGCCGGACAACGCCGGACAACGCCGGATGCCTGACATAGCCCGACTATGAAATGCATTCGCATTTAATAAAAAAAATATAAATAATAATCTGCAGCATGATTTCCTCCTTGCTGGCTGCTTTGCATTACATCGATTCCCACAGTGCGTGGAATGTGCCGCATTTTTCACTCCTTTTTTTTTTAAGGCGAAAGCCTTTAATGTCTCATGCTCACGTCGTCCGGTGTCCGTCCGTCCGGTGTCCGTCCGGCGTCCGGTGTCCGTCCGTCCGGTGTCCGTCCGTCCGGCGTCTGTCCGTCCGTCTGTCCGTCCGGATGTCCGTCCGTCCGTCCGTCCGTCCGTCCGTCCGTCCGTCCGTCCATCCGAATGTCCGTCCGTCCGGATGTCCGTCTGTCCGTCCGTCCGTCCGTCCGGATGTCCGTCCGTCCGTCCGTCCGTCTGTCCGTCCATCCGTCCGGATGTCCATCTGTCCGTCCGTCCCTCCATCCGTCCGGATATCCGTCTGTCCGTCCGTCCGTCCGGATGTCCGTCCGTCCGTTCGTCCGGATGTCCGTCTGTCCGTCCGTCCGTCCGGATGCCCGTCTGTCTGTCCGCCAGTCCGGATGTCCGTCCGTCCGTCCGTTTGGATGTCCGTCCGGATGTCCGTCCATCCGTCGGTCCATCCGGATGTCCGTCTGTCCGTCCGTCCGTCCCGATGTCCGTCCGTCCGTCCGTTTGGATGTCCGTCCGTTCGTCCAGATGTCCGTGTGTCCGTCCGTCCATCCGGATGTCCGTCTGTCCGTCCGTCCGTCCGGATGTCCGTCTGTCCGTCCGTCCATCCGGATGTCCGTCCGTCCGTCCGTCCGGTGTCCGTCCGTCCGTCCGTCCGTCTGTCCGTCCGGATGTCCGTCCTTCCGTCCGTCCGGATGTCCGTCTGTGCGTCCGTCCGTCCGGATGTCCGTCCGTCCGTCCGGATCTCCGTCCGTATGTCCGTCCGTCTGTCCGTCCGTCCGTCCGGATGTCCGTCCGTCCATCCGTCCGGATGTCCGTCTGTCCGTCCGTCTGGCCGTCCGTCGGTCTTTCCGTCCGTATTTCCGTCAGTGGAATGGTCACACGCTTTCGCCGAACACACTTTGGAATGTACAAAGTGTCCTTCAATTTTTCTCGTCATTTTGGGCTAAGTGACCATCGCCTAATGGTCAATACATAATATCTTAGATGCCTGATCAAACGCAAAATGTTACCGTCGGCGTCGGCGCTAGCTAACGCGAGTAACGCAAAAAAAAAATCATCGTGTGACGGCTTCATCACGGCGTCACTATGACGTGGCACGATGACGTCATCATTTGACATCGTCGTTTGTTCAACATTAGGCTGATCTCGGAAGCACTTCAATACCGCATGAGGTGAAGAGAACCTTCCGGTGTCTCCGTTCCCGGAAGCAGTGCAAAACAACATTGGGTAAACAATCCTTTAGGGAATAGGGATGGGGTGGGGGGGAGGTCAATGCATACAATACACGGAGCATAAAAAAAATTGGCCGCGTATCTGCGTGCTTCGCTGCAAATGTCGTCGAAAGACGATAGTCTTGTGCCGACTGCAGTGCATGAGCGGCATGAGTACCACAATTTAATAGCTGGGCTAGCCGCTGGGCTCGTTTTTCGGACGTTTTCCGGGCACGCTTAGACGGACGCCGGCGTTTATCCGCTGAAATTTGGTCGTCGGTCTTTTCTCTGCGTTCTCTGATCATGTCTTGTAGAGTGGGTCGTATTTCATCAAGCGGCCATGTATGTTTTGCCTTGCCTGAGACAGCGCTCTTCTACGATTAATCAGCCGCATCTGGCTGGCATTGATAAAACAGAAGAGGACGCCATCTACAGCGCTACCGGGGAACATCGGCTTGTGTTGAACTATGCTGCTGCCAGGTGGCAGCACCACAGCGTCGTTAAATCACTGGGCGGAGACTTGTTTTGTACACAACGGCGCATTCTCAGCGCCGCGTAATAAACACTAGGATCTTTATAATTACGTATCTATAGATTTTGTTTTAAAGAAACACTGTGAATAGTACTAAGGTATTGATGTGCCTCAGGTATGCGTAATATTTGATTTTTAATTGCCCACGCTCACCCGTATGAACACATGCTTCTCGGTCAAGACTGGAGGTCGTAAGGCAGGGGGTTAAACTTTGGCCAGCTAGCTGAATCGTGTGACGTGCCGACAAACAGAGAAACAGACAGACAGACAGACAGACATACAGACAGACAGACCAAAATTTCTCCGTTTAGGTATCCCAAGAAAGACTATCGTCTTTGACACGGCTTTGACATTCGGGTCGTCTTAGGCAAATGCATTGGGGGGGGCCGTGTGACTCCTCTTTTCTTGTGTATGTGTTTCTTTTACCTCAAAGGTCGTTCAAGAGGGGTTGTACGTGAGGGGTGGGCTCGCCTATTCTATTTGTTCTGCGGTGATGCGTTTGAAGGGGAACGGGTTCGATTGTAGCACTCCTTTAGCGATATGGTCATTTTATTCCTTTCATGTCTGGATGAATGACCGAGGAAGCGTAGGCGGCACTGCGGGCTTCATGACAGATACGGTGTTCTCCTCGTTAATGCGGCTTCAGTGACGATACGCTTTTAGAATGAGATCTGTTTAATGCGATTTGGGAAAGAACTTGCAGAAGAAAAACGGCCTGAGTGGCGACGTAATATAAGACTGAGAAGTTTGGCTTGTGATGCAAGTTGTGCTGAGCTTTCGGCAGAAATAACGGGTAGCGAGCGGTTTAGCGCTGATTCAGACATGCGAATGCTGTTATACTGGTAAGAATTCCAAGGTGGAGGTACGAAGCAGTAAGTTGAAGGGGAGTTGCTAGTCGGATATTAGGACGAAAGAAAGCGACACCATTAGCTGCATTCGTTGTGCTACTATTGTATGAGAACACTGAGAGATTAGGGGTCAGATTACTTCATTCGGAGGGAGTCAGGCAGGGAATGTAAGCGATGGAAATGCAAAGTATAGGCAACTTGGTGCATCCTTAATCTCGTATAGTTATGTCGCAGCTCTATTTCAGCCTCGAGGAAAGAAACAATAGCAAGGAGGGAAAGACAGCCAACAGAACAATGTGCATTTGATATATTGGTAAGGGCAAAGCAAATAGGGACTGAACACAAAAATCGTGAAAGCGAGCACCCCGTGGCAAGTTCCCGAATATCTGGCGCCGCACATGTTAGGTCTAAAGTGAAGTGCCTTCCTATACAACCAGGCGTTGGGGATGGCAGTCACTCTCGCGGTCAGCAGGTCAGAAAATGTGCGTGCGCGCCGCTGCGTTAACCCCGAGCTTTTACCGTCATGCCGGTGCAGGTTTCCATACACACAAACACACACACACACACGCACACACGCGCACACACACGCACACACACACACACACACACACACACACACACACACACGCAGAGATAGAAGAGAGGCACCGGTGCAGCTTAAGTGGGAGGCTTAGCGCACCCATAATAGCATCTCCTACGTTTTAAGGCGAAAGCCTTTAATGTCTGATGCTCACGTCCGTCCGGTGTCCGTCCGGCGTCCGTCCGTCCGTCCGTCCACACCCCCACTGCGCATGCGCCAACCCATTAAAAAAAATAAAAATAAAAAACCTCCTCTCTACCTCTCTCTCCTCTAGGCATCCCTACCCGCGGAGGCCACACCCTCACTGCGCATGTGCGTCCCCTCCCTCTCTCCCCTCCTACGCTCCTCCTCTCTCCTCTAGGCATCCCTGCCCGCGGCGTCCACACCCCCCACTGCGCATGCGCGTCTTCCCCCTCTCCTACGCTCCCCCCTTCTCTCGCCTCGCAACGCCGACGCAGGCAGCATCTGCTAGCGAGATTCTTGGGTGAAAAAAAAACCCGACTGCTCGCGCTGCACAACCGTTCACTGGCCACCCCGTATATATGGCAATGGATCTTGACCTGCAAGGTGGTGCCGGTGGGAAATTTCTCCTGTGCGTTGTCGAACGATAAAAAATTCGCAGCGTGCGCGTTAACTAAAAGCGGACTGCGGGTCTCTGTGTCCAGTCCGGAGTCTTCTGTCTCTCATTGCCCATTAGCAGCGATTGGGATGTTCCAGTAGGAAACACCGGTCCATCACTGCGTGCTTTGCGCCCCCCAGGTTTCTCTCCTGTGAAACGCTGCGATGAGCGCCAGCATCAACGCCGCCGCCAGTGTAAGCGTTAGCGCCCGCTGCTTCGCATCTACACATGGTTCCCTTTAGCAGGAGATGGTGTAATCTTTAACGCGAAAGCCTTTAATGTCTCATGCTCACGTCCGTCCGGTGTCCGTCCGACCTCCGTCCGGCGTCCGTCCGTCCGTCCGTCTGTCTGTCTGTCTGTCTGTCTGTCTGTCTGTCTGTCTGTCTGTCTGTTCGTCCATCCGTCCATCCATCCGTCTGTCCTTGCGTCCGTCCGTCCGTCCATCCATCCACGTCCGTCCGTCCGTCCATCCGAGCTCTGGCACGGAGCCAGGTGGGCGCCGGGATGCGCAGACGGACGCCGGTCGCGTCGGACTCTATAGCGCTCGCGCTTTGCTTGCGTAGCGTCACTGTGGCCAGAGTTTGCAATCATTCTGACCGACGCCGTCTCAATGGACCCAGGCGTTCACAGAATACACTTTCCAACAAAGGGTCCGTCAATTTAAGAGCTGGAACGCGGATGGCGTTTGCACGATGCGCAAAGCGCGAGAAAATACTAACGCATGCGAACGGAGGAAGATGAGTCTCGCGTCTCGCTGCGATTGGCGGTAAAAAATTAAAGAAGAAAACACGCACCCATTCGGTTTGTGTCTTATCCCACTGAGAGTGTAAAAGAAGAATAGAAAAAAGAACCAGCGAAAAACCACACGAAGACAGCGAAGAAGAACAACCACACAGGACAAGCGCTGGACTTACAACTGAATCTTTATTGAAGAATTGCACACACCCCCCACACATGAAACAACAGCGCATGCATAAAAAAAGGGCCATCTGAGCCATGTCAACCTTTGGCACCTAACCGTCCATATCATGAAACGTGTGAAGCACGGATAAAATTTAACGCGTGGCTTACCAGCTATCTAGAAACGCAAACTCTTTCTCTGTGAGGAAAACTGAGGGTTCGCTCACACATGACAATTTGCCCCGCTTCCTGATTTCGAAGGCCTCACAGATCTCACGTTCAATCTTGTTTCTACCTTTGCCAATTACGACTGCTGACTTGAAATGTGGGACGCAGCCGCAGCTTTTGCAATGCAGAGGCAAGTTTCCACCAGTGCCTGTGGAGAGGAGATAGCGGTGTTCCCGCAGCCTCTCATTCAGACATCGGCCCGTCTGGCCGATATAGACACAGCCGCATGACAAGGGAATTAGGTATACTACCGAAACAGCACATTTCGTGAAGACGGTAGCGTGCTTCTTTTCGCAAACGCCGTTCGAACTATTTTTTCGCATAGCTATGCGCTTGCAGAGTCTGGAGAGCTTGCACGGTGCAGACAACACGAGCCTGACGCCATTCCTTTTGGCCACCCTCTTTAGGCTGTGTGATATTCCGTGCAAATAAGGCATCACCGCTATGTTACATGTTATTGGAACACCGTCTGCTGAGTCACCTGTATTCTTAGACTTTCCTTTCAGCTTTTTGAATGATGATTCTGCCACGGAAAGCAGCAAGAAGTCCGGGTAGCCTGCGGACCTTAGCCTGGCTACTTGTTCCTGGAGACTAAGGTGCATCGCATGCACACAACTCTTTTTTAAAGCGTTCATAAGGCACAAAGAAACAATACCTCTCTTCACAAGCTTGGAGTGCCATGAGCGAAACGGGAGTAAGGCTTTTTTTGTCCTCGGTGCGTAACGCCAAGAGGCATGACCATCCGCTTTAAAGTCTACCATTAGGTCAAGAAAGCGAATCGAGTTATCATTGCAAAGTTCGTAAGTGAACTTTAAGTCTTGAGAACTCGCGGCACAGGTCGTTAAAATCTCTGTAGCAAGAGATTGCAGGTTGTCGCCTTCATTAATGTTTAAAAGATCTTAAAAATCGTCGGCATAACGAAAAATGCGCACTATCACAGAGAAAGAGTTTGCGTTTCTATATAGCTGGTAAGCCACGCGTTAAATTTTATCAGTGCTTCACACGTTTCATGATATGGACGGTTAGGTGCCAAGGTTGACATGGCTCAGATGGCCCTTTTTTACGCATGCGCTGTTGTTTCATGTGTGGGGGTGTGTGCAATTCTTCAATAAACATTCAGTTGTAAGTCCAGCGCTTGTCCTGTGTGGTTGTTCTTCTTCGCTGTCTTCGTGTGGTTTTTCGCTGGTTCTTTTTCCTATTACTATGAACCAACTCGCCCAGAAAGCTACGTTAGTAAAAGAAAAAAGACGTGGCATAATCAGTGGAATGGCCCCACGCTTTCGCCGAACACACTTTGGAATGTACAAAGTGTCCTTCAATTTTTACAAGTTGTACAGCCGCACAACTACCTCGGTATGCTTGGATACCTCCGTATGCTCGGTAATACCTCGGTATGCTTGGATAGCATGTCGGCATGTATTGGTAACGTCTCGGCAAGAGAACTGCAAAAGCTACGCGGCGCTGGCGTCAATCAAATCGTTTCTGGCCACGCAGCGCAACGTTCGTGTTAAGCGTGCTGACAGCTCTACATCACTACGATGAATAAAAGTGAATTTTATTTAGTGTGTGAAAATAAAACGTGAGCATTACGACGAAGGCAGAAGGGAAAGTGCCTGACGGGACCCATTCCAAGCCGTCACAGCATCCGATAGTTAGCCACACTACAAAAGAGAGCAAAAAAGTTTATTGCGAATTCGAACACACGTGAAAACAAAAAGTTACGTTCCTTCAATCTTCACACAGATCATCTGCAGTAACCATTCTGTAACACTTTTTCCTGCCTGGACATGACTATCTGTCTTGCTTGGAGAACTGTGCGTGTTACGATAAAAGGTATGGACAGACTTCGTGCAAATTCAGCACAACTCATTGATATTATAAAGCCGTAGTAAACAAGTAGTAGTTCTAATTTGGTTGCAGGTATGAAAACTATCGGCAACAAGCTGCTCGAAAATTTTGAAAATACCAAAAACAGTGCAGGACCCCTTAGCGCTCTCCACGTGCGGCACACAATTGCGGCTCGTAGAGCACCTGAAGCTAGCGAATACACCATTGCTCGTCAATTTTAAAGACGATAATCTTTCTTGGGATACTTAAACGCAAGAATTTTGGTCTGTATGTATGTCCTGTCTGTTTGTCTGTCGGTAACCCGATTCAGCTTCTCGGCCAAAGTTTAACTTCTTTCTGAACGCCCAGCCATCTTGAACTGGTGTTCGCGTTCATATTTGTGAACATATTCGATCAAAAAGCAAATACTACGCATTCCTGAGGCACAACATTAATATGTAAATGTCAGGACGTGTGTTCTTTATTGGAAAATACATAGGTACGCAATTCTAAAGGCCTTAGTGTTTTTTAGGCTGTCTCAGGCAAGGCAAAACATAGTAGTACGGCCGGCACAGGACTATCGTCTTTCGACGACATTTGCAGCGAAGCACGCAGATACGCGGCCAATTTTTTTAAGTTTATAATTATCTTTGTGATGCTATTAGCAGCCTTCGTAAAAAATGATTCCTTAATACCCGCGTGCAGTTAAGTATTTTGTTCAATTGTGTTCGCCACTTTCGTCTGAGTATATTAAAACAACGTTTCCAGCTGCTCAACCTGATTTTAAGGCGAAAGCCTTTAATGTCTCATGCTCACGTCCGTCCGGTGTCCGTCCGTCCACACCCCCCACTGCGCATGCGCCAACCCATTAAAAAAATAAAAATAAAAAACCTCCTCTCCACCTCTCTCTCCTCTAGGCATCCCTCCCTCGCGGAGGCCACACCCTCACTGCGCATGCGCGTCCCCTCCCTCTCTCCCCTCCTACGCTCCCCCCTTTCTCCCCTGCTACGCTCCCCTTCTCTCCTCTAGGCATCCCTGCCCGCGGCGTCCACACCCCCCACTGCGCATGCGCGTCTTCCCCCTCTCCTACGCTCCCCCTCTCTCGCCTCGCGACGCCGACGCAGGCAGCGTCTCCTAGCGAGTTTCTTGGTTGAAAAAACCGATTACTCGCGCTGCACAACCGTTCACTGGCCACCCCGTATATAGGGCAATGGATCTTGACCTGCAAGGTGGTGCCGGTGGGAGATTTCTCCTGTGCGTTGTCGAACGATAAAAAATTCCCAGCGTGCGCGTTAACTAAAAGCGGACTGCGGGTCTGTGTGTCCAGTCCGAGTATTCTGTCTCTCATTGCCCATTAGCAGCGATTGGGATGTTCCAGTAGGAAACACCGGTCCATCACTGCGTGTTTTGCGCCCCCCAGGTTTCTCTCCTGTGCAACGCTGCGGGGTCATTCCAAGTGAAATGTCCCAGCCCAAAATTCGACCACCGGTGATTATATTGAGAAAAATTGAGCTGAAAGGTAACTGTATGAGAATGACTTTAGTGTAGTATTTTCGTTCAAAAAAAATTGGTGGTCACGTGACCACCCTTTGAATATGCAGTGAAAGAGGAAAAGTTAGGTAAGAATAAATTATGCGTATAAAACCTTGATACTAGGTACAGCGGCACTTTCTGTTTTGAAGCGTTCTATTGTCATTGTTCTTTCACATGACATATCAAGTAAAGCCATATATTGATATTCAGGCTTAAATAGGCCTAACAAAGAAGCAAGAAAACACGCATATTCAGGGAGTTTTCGTAAAAACAGCGGCAACGTTTCAGTCGCAAAAATTTTTTAGCTCTTTTACTAGTCGACATAGTATCTGCTAAAAATATTTTCAACCTTTGTAAACAAACTTTTATTGAGAAAAATGCTTGCAAAGTTGACAAAAAATGACTTTTTCGGGATATTCACTCGTAAATTAAGCATCAAGGCCATCGCGATAAAAATGTAGGAGAGGGTTCATTATATGCCCCAACGTCTTCTCTTGTGATGTGGAAATCTTCGTCGTTGTAAATTTTGTTTAAAGCGAAAAAATAATTTTTGATGTCCACAATCAATGTCGCTGGTAGGCGCTGGCAAACCGTAGCGTTTTCCGCAATTTTAGGCAAGTTATTTCGACCGAGTGTTAAATATTTCGGTAGTTTATAGTGTTCTGGACCTCGTTTGGTTATTTTCATTGATTTTGAGCATTGCTGGTCTTGTTTTAGGCCTTTATTGATTGCTGCGTCACCATGCGACCAGAGACAGTGGATGGACAAGAAGTCGGGTTTCTATGTGGCTGCTCAATTAAAACAAAAAGAACTTCATTTACGGCCACGAGGAGGACCACAGTCTATCAGCACAGCGGAACTTCATTGCCACTTCACATGGCAAAAGCGCATGCGACTGTGTCGGTGACCCACCTATACGTCTGGCAGTAACAGCAAGTCTGCAGTGCTTCATGGTTTACCAGCACTTGCAAAAAAGAAGCTATGGCTTCCAAAACGTTATTTCTTGTCGTTCATGTTTTTTGTGTTTCTATGTATCATCCTCTGATCGCATTTTCGACACCTTAATCGTTAACATCGAAGTAGGCTGCCTTGTCATTAACACCCGCTTTCTTCCCTGAATTTCTTGTGTGTTGAAGAGTGGTTTAACCCGAACATGAAATGCTGAGAGAGTAGACTGTTTGATATGGTGCAGTTGTCGGATCCCTTTGACAGCATCGCCACGGCGAATCTCTGAGTTAGCTGGGTTTTCTTTTCTGGAATTGAGGAATGTGGCACACAAATTACTGTAGCACCACTTAAATTCCTTTTGGTCCAGATAAAGAAATCCTGTTGAGTCTGAACCTGACCACCATATGTATGGCCTCTGCAGACTTGCTGTTACTGCCAGACGTATAGGTGGGCCACCGACACAGTCGCATGCGCTTTTGCCATGTGAAGTGGCAATGAAGTTCCGCTGTGCTGATAGACTGTGGTCCTCCTCGTGGCCGTAAATGAAGTTCTTTTTGTTTTAATTGAGCAGCCACATAGAAACCCGACTTCTTGTCCATCCACTGTCTATGGTCGCATGGTGACGCAGCAATCAATAAAGGCCTAAAACAAGGCCAGCAATGCTCAAAATCAATGAAAATAACCAAACGAGGTCCAGAACACTATAAACTACCGAAATATTTAACACTCGGTCGAAATAACTTGCCTAAAATTGCGGAAAACGCTTCGGTTTGCCAGCGCCTACCAGCGACATTGATTGTGGACATCAAAAATTATTTTTTCGCTTTGAACAAAATTTACAACGACGAATATTTCCACATCACAAGAGAAGACGTTGGGGCATATAATGAACCCTCTCCTACATTTTTATCGCGATGGCCTTGATGCTTAATTTACGAGTGAATATCCCGAAAAAGTCATTTTTGTCAACTTTGCAAGCATTTTTCTCAATAAAAGTTTGTTTACAAAGGTTGAAAATATTTTTAGCAGATACTATGTCGACTAGTAAAAGAGCTAAAAAATTTTTTGCGACTGAAACGTTGCCGCTGTTTTTACGAAAATTCCCTGAATATGCGTGTTTTCTTGCTTCTTTGTTAGGTCTATTTAAGCCTGAATATCAATATATGGCTTTACTTGTGACGTCATGTGAAAGAACAATGACAATAGAACGCTTCAAAACAGAAAGTGCCGCTGTACCTAGTATCAAGGTTTTATACGCATAATTTATTCCCACCTAACTTTTCCTCTTTCACTGCATATTCAAAGGGCGGTCACGTGACCACCAATTTTTTTTGAACGAAAATACTACACTAAAGTCATTCTCATACAGTTACCTTTTAGCTCAATTTTTCTCAATAGAATCACCGGTGGTCGAATTTTGGGCTGGGACGTTTCACTTGGAATGACCCTGCGATGAGCGCCAGCGTCAACGCCGCCGCCAGTGTAAGCGTTAGCGCCCGCTGCTTCGCATCTACACATGGTTCCATTTAGCGCGAGATGGTGTAATCTTTAAGGCGAAAGCCTTTAATGTCTCATGCTCACGTCCGTCCGGTGTCCGTCCGACCTCCATCCGGCGTCCGTCCGTCCGTCCATCCGAGCTCTCGCACGGAGCCAGGTGGCCGCCGGGATGCACAGACGGACGCCGGTCGCGTCGGACTCTATAGCGCTCGCGCTTTGCTTGCGTACCGTCGCTGTGCCCAGAGCAATCATTCTGACCGACGCCGTCTCAATGGACCCAGGCGTTCACGGAATACACTTTCCAATTTACAAAGGGTCCGTCAATTTAAGAGCTGGAACGCGGATGGCGTTCGCACGATGCGCAAAGCGCGAAAAAATACGCATGCGAACGGAGGAAGACGAGTGTCGCGTCTCGCTTCGATTCGCGGTTAAAAATTAAAGAAGAAAACACGCACTCATTCGGTTTGTGTCTTATCCCACTGAGAGTGTAAAAGAAAAAAAGACATGGCATAATCAGTGGAATGACCACACGCTTTCGCCGAACACACTTTCGAATGTACAAAGTGTCCTTTTCCTGTTTTCCTGTATTGGTCCCCCTCAGCACTTAACGTGGTTCTGCACTGCAACCGGGATCGTCCCAGTTTTTACTAAGCGACCATGTCTACTGATGACGTCATTATGTGATGTCATGTTAGGTGACGTCATCGTGACATCAGAAATTTCGGATATCTTATCTGTTACATCGTCCTGGCGTCGTCTCTGATAACTTTCTGCATCGTTCTTGCTGTGACGCCGACGGTCACTTTCCAGTTTTGATGAAGCGTCTAAGGGTTTTGCCTTCATAAATAATAAATGTTTTGGAGTACAATGTACTCCACTAAACGAAGCGCTGTAAGCTATCCCGAACACCCTACAGGCAAGTTGGTAGCAACTACTTTATGAAGAAGCGCGTTCCTATTACAAAATGCCTTTGTACCGCTTCCACAAACCCTCGGAATATTTTATGGCCTCTCTTCCGACATTTCTGACATAATCTCTCTAAAATTTATAGTGATTTCCGCTTTAATATTCAGTGGTAGAGTCATTTCGTTGGCAACAGGCGCCTTTTATTTTTGCTCTTTAATAGTGAAAACGCGTTCCGTTAATTAGGCCACCTAGTAGTGCAAAACGAATTAAACGCCGATTTTGCGTGTGTTTCTTCGATAATGGGAAATGCTTAGAACTTTCTATGACAATGTCAAGGTGAAAGCGTGGTAAGCGGCCGTGCCTAGTTCGACATTTATTAAGGCGAAAGCCTTTAAAATGATAGGCCACTCTAAACAAAAAAATTTTTTTAAGGCGAAAGCCTTTAATGTCTCATGCTCACGTCCGTCCGGTGTCCGTCCGGCATCCGTCCGTCCGTCTGTCCGTCCGTCGGGATGTCCATCCGTCTGTCCGTCTGTCCGTCTGTCCGTCTGTCCGTCCGTCCGTCCGTCCGTCCGTCCGTCCGTCCGTCCGTCCGTCGGTCTTTCCGTCAGTGGAATGGCCACACGCTTTCGCCGAACACACTTTGGAATGTACAAAGTGTCCTTCAATTTTTTAAGAGCATCCAGCGTTGAAATAACTTTTCCCTCAAAACAAGCACGTCTTATTCAACTTACCCAGCCATTTACAGTGCAAAATATTGATTATTTATTTATTGGGAGGTAATCTTTGTCAAAAATTGCATTAAAAATGGCCGTTACGCCTGCTGTGATAAGTGACTAATGGGTGGCTTTATTCAGTAAAGCTTTGGCATTTGTGTAACTAATGGCTAGTGCTATGCAGTGAACTAGGATAAATATTATGCAGTAAATATCAAGGAAGTAATGTTAAAAAAACAAAAAAAAATGGGAAAAAAGAGCCAATTTAGACTGAACCTGTTTGAAAGTTCAGCAGTGAATTGAAAAATATTGTATGAATTTCTTTTTATTCTAGTTCAATGCACAAATATATATGTTATAAATCATTGTGCAAAATTTCAGTTCAAAGTATACGCTGAGAAAAAAGTTATGAAATCTTGCGTCGCATCATTTGGAGCTAATTGTTATTTTCAGAAAAACAACGAGCGTCATGCGCCCTCCTTGTGGCCGTTTTTTAGAAATTTAAGAACAATTAGAAACACAAAGTTGTATTTAATGGCATCCACTTATATAACAGTCACAATAAAGTGTATAAAGATTTTGAATATCATTATTATACACGAAACAACACTTACTTTCCAAACCAACGCAATGTGGTTTCAGTTTCGCTATAGGAGCATGGGGTATAGAAAACTTGCTGTAACTCGCAAACTAATGATGATAGGAGCATAATTGTTGTTGCCACATATTAAGGCGAAAGCCTTTAATGTATCATGCTCACGTCTGTCCGGTGTCCGTCCGGCGTCCGGTGTCCGTCCGTCCGGGTGTCCGTCTGTCCGTCCGGGTGTCCGTCCGTCCTACCGTCTGTCCGTCCGTCCGTCCGGATGTCCGTCTGTCCGTCCGGATGTCCGTCTGTCCGTCCGTCCGTCCAGATGTCCGTCCGTCCGTGCGGATGTCCGTCCGTCCGTCCGGATGTCCGTCTGTCCGGATGTCCGTCCGGCTGTCCGTCCGTCCGTTCGGATGTCTGGATGTCCGTCCGTCCGTCCGGATGTCCGTCTGTCCGTCCGTCCGGATGTACGTCCGTCCGTCCGGATGTCCGTCCGTCCGTCCGGATGTCTGTCTGTCCGTCCGTCCGTCCGGATGTCCGTCTGTCCGTTCGTCCGTCCGGATGTCCTTCCGTCCGTCCATCCGGATGTCCGTCCGTCCGTCCGTCCGTCCGACCAGATGTCCTTTTGTCCATTCGTCCGTCCGGATGTCCTTCCGTCCGTCCGTCTGTCCGGTGTCCGTCCGTACGTCCGGTTGTCCGTCTGTCCGTCCATCTTTCCGTCAGTGGAATGGCCACACGCTTTCGCGGAACACAGTTTGGAATGTACAAAGTGTCCTTCAATTTTTTAGATGCGAAGCAACTTATGCTCGGGGCTCTGTCCGTCCCTCCCGCGTCCCGCGTCCCGCGTCCGGCCACTTTCATGAAGTAGGGAAGCACCCATTATGCGAACCAGAACACTGTAGTAATATGAAGGCCGTCAACCACTACTACAGTCATCAGAGTCATGGCCGAGAGCACAGAGAGGCTGCTTAGCAATGGCTAGGCAGGTGGTGTCTGTCGCCCAGGTTGACCCCATTCCTTGAGTCATGGCCGAGAGCACGGAGAGGCTGCTTAGCAATGGCTAGGCAGGTGGTGTCTGTCGCCCAGGTTGACCCCATTCCTTAATCTTGCTTGCATGTGTTTGGAGGGGGCTTAGTCCTTCCCGCGTCCCATACCACCACAGCGCATGCGCGTCCCCTCCGCCTCTCTCTCCTACGCTCACCCCCTTTCTCTCCTCTAAGAATCCTCTGTTCTACGGAGCGGCCCCGCGTCCCCTCCCCCTATCCTCTCCTATGCTCACCCCCCTTCCTCTCCTCCAGGAATCATCTACTCAACGGAGCAGCGCCCACATCCCCACAGCGCATGCGCGCCCTCTCCCCCTCTCTCCTCTTGGAATCATCTACTCTACAGAGCGGCTCCGGCGTCCTACATCCCCACAGTGCATGCGCGTCCTCTTCCCCTCTCTCCTCTAGCAATCATCTACTCTACGGAGCGGCTCCCGCGTCCCACACCCCCCACAGCGCATGCACGTCCCCCCGTCCTCTCCTCTAGGAATCCTCTACGGAGTGGCGCGCAAGACAGGTGGTGTGACAGCTGCATACTCCGCTGGGGGCGCCGCGGTGGTTCCGCGGTAGGAAAATGACGGAGCGCGCGCGCCTCATTCTATCTCGTGTGCAGCGCCGCGTTGAGCGCCCGGACCGCTGCCGTGAAATGAGAGGGGCGACGTTCCTCCCGCTCAAGCTAATTATCTCCCCGCTGCTTCGCATCCACACATCCTTCCCTTTAGCGGGAGATGGGGGAAATTTTTTTTCGAATGTTTCGGCGTGCAAAAAAAAAACCTGAAAATTGATCTCGCGGAAAAAATTCCCCATCTCCCGCTAAAGGGAAATGTGTGGATAGTAGAGGAAGGGGATGAGCGTAGGAGAGCACGCGCATGCGCTGTGGGACGCGGGGCTGCTCCGTAGAGTAGACGATTCCTAGAGGAGAGAAAGGGGTGAGCGTAGGAGAGAGAGGGGGAGGGGACGTGCATGCGCTGTGGGACGCGGGAAGGAGGGACGGACTAAGCCCCCTCCAAACACATGCAAGCAAGATTAAGGAATGGGGTCAACCTGGGCGACAGACACCACCTGCCTAGTCATTGCTATGCAGCCTCTCTGTGCTCTCGGCCATGACTCTGATGACTGTGTTAGGGTTGACGGCCTTCATATTACTACAGTGTTCTGGTTCACATAATGGGTGCTTCCCTACTTCATGAGAGTGGCCGGACGCGGGACGCGGGACGGGGGGACGCGGGACGGGGGACGGACAGAGCCCCGAGCATAAGAGGCTTCGCATCTAAAAATTGACTTTTGAAGGTGGCCTACTACCTTAATGTCTCATGCTCACGTCCATCCGGTGGCCGTCCGGTGTCCGTCCGGCGTCCGTCCGCCCGGTGTCCGTCCGTCCGTCCGTCTGTGCGTCCGTCCGTCCGTCTGTGCGTCTGTCCGTCTGTCTGTCTGTCCGTCTGTCCGTCCATCCGTCTGTGCATCCGTCTGTCCGTCCGTCCGTCCGTCCGTCCGTCCGTCCGTCCGTCCGTCCATCCGTCCATCCGGCCATCCGTCCGTCCGTCCATCCGTCCGTCCGTCCGTCCGTCTGTGCGTCCGACCGTCTGTCTGTCCGTCCGTCGGTCCGTCCGTCCATCCGAACTCTGCCACGGAGCCAGGTGGCCGCCGGGATGCGCAAATGGACGCCGGTCGCGTCGTACTCTACAGCGCTCGCGCTTTGCTTGCGTAGCCTCGCTGTGCCCAGCGTTTGCAATCATTCTGACCGACGCCGTCTCAATAGACACAGGCGTTCACGGAATACACCAGCGAATTTACAAAGGGTACGTCAATTTAAGCGCTGGAACTCGGATGGCGTTTGCACGATGAGCAAAGCGCGAGAAAATACTAACGCATGCGAACGGAGGAAGATTAGTCTCGGGTCTCGCTTCGATTCGCGGTAAAAAATTAAAAGAGAAAACCCGCACACATTCGCGTTGTGTGTTATCCCACTGAGAGTGTAAAGAAAAAAAGACATGGCATAGTCAGTGGAATGGCCACACGCTTTCGCCGAACACACTTTAAAATGTACAAAGCGTCCTTCAATTTTTTTATTGCGATAGCAATTATATGGACAGTCTCGACGGGACATTGCCGTCGCCATTCCCGTTGCCGTCACCGTCATATCGCGTATAAAGTACAAATTAATAAGATGCCTCAGCACATCG
Organism: Rhipicephalus appendiculatus; assembly: GCA_030522465.1. Lineage (NCBI taxonomy): Eukaryota > Metazoa > Arthropoda > Arachnida > Ixodida > Ixodidae > Rhipicephalus > Rhipicephalus appendiculatus. Next base: position 20,058 of record JALIZH010013674.1, read on the forward strand.
TACGTTCTTCCCGCGGGTAATAGCGCGCGAGCTGGGGCGGGTAATAGCGGGCGAGCTGGGGCCTTGAAAGCGGCTGAAGCAGAGATCAAATGAGCCGGCCCATCTCCATCGCTCCGAGGTGCATGCGATAAGATCCCCCCGGCTGTTAGACCAGACGCCGAATGCTCAAGCAGACAGGAAACGCCCCGCCCGTTTTAACGCTATAGCGTTAAAGAGCTCATTTCGCAGCAATTCCTGCGTCGGTGTCGGCGTCGTTGGTTGTGAGCGAAAAATCATCTTGTCCGTGACCGAAAAATCGAGAAAGATGCAAATAAAATAAATAAAGATTTCCGGGTCTTAGTGAGGATCGAACCCGGGCCGTCTGCGGGGCAAGCAGGTGTTCTACCACACAGCCACGCCTCTGCTTGGAAACAGAGTGAAAATAACTTCCTCTGCTTGGAAATACAGTGAAAGTAACTTTCATGCTTGGCAAACGCAAGCGTGCTTTATATAGGCGTCGCAATATAGCATGTAATATTCCAGGAATATTGCGTGGTACAAGGCTATATTGCCATCGGGCGTCAGAAAATGTGACTGTCATATCGATTTCGTAGTTTAAAGCCGGCCACCCATTACAAACGGCACACACCTGACTGCGCGTATTCCCCGAACACCACGTAGTGGGTGCATAGCAAGTATACACTAAGTGGTTGAAGTAGGTGCTCGGGACAGGATATCGCTATCGCGTTCAACTCTTAAAGGCGAAGATTAAGGGTCCCCCCAATTTTTTAATGAGCGAGAAAAGACGCGAGGGGCAAGGGGGGGGGGATGCATTGAGAAGCAGCGACCTTTGATTTTACGAGCGCGGTCGTCGCCGGCGCGCGCGTCATCTCGCTATCTCGGTAGCCGTCAGCGGGCGGCGCGTGAACACTTCTACGTGCGGCGCTCCCAACCCGAAAAGTGTCCCTGGAGCGGCCGTATTTCTCTTAAACCAGCGTTTTGTAGAGATGCGTGAGATTGGATCCAAAAGAGTTTGCTGCCAGCCTCACTTCGTATAACATTACAATTTGTTGCTGTCGCATTGATTGCTTCACCCTTGCGGTGAAACTGTGACTTTTTCTCTGTGTCTATGCGCTGTGCTCCATACATATTTGCTTAGTAAATCAGCTGTACGACGCATTCTGCATAATTTTGAAACACTGTGTAATCCTTTGTTAAATTTGCCCAATCATGTTCATTTTCATGACAGTACGTTAATTTAGGTACCTAATCCCTCATGAACGGCTGTGGCCGCTGTGTGCACGTCATATAATATAAGTGAAACAAAGAAAAGTACAAGAGCTGTAGCAAGCAAGCGTACTCACGAAAATAACAATGATTAAATATGAAGCAATTTATTGTCAGTAAGATGCTTAACAGCGGCGACTAAGCAAATCTTTTATCAGCAACGAGCGTGGGTGAGGAGTGAGCTTTGCACTGCTGTTTTGTCCTTAGCGATATTTTTTTATAGCATTGGTTTCAACGTCGCTTACAGCCCCTCAAATCAGAAAGAACGAACCCGTTATTCACTCCTGGAATATGTCATCTTTTTCGGCTGTGTTCGTGACGTCGGCAGTCTATTCACTAGACGTCTTGAGGAAAGAAAGTCTCGATTGGTCCATATAGGTGGGTGATCAGTTGTTCCATGCAAACCTTGCTGTGCCATGCAATCACACGCCCGCTCTGCCTTGTCTCGCATGACTACCATGTGCGATCAACGGATTTCATTTAGTTTTGTGCGCTCTCGAGTGCGCAAGTGAGTATAAGGGCGTGCAGCTGAATAGCACGAAATTTCTACAGGCTCCACGCTTAGTGCAGACATTGTGAACGTGTTTTGTGAAGAAATAATAGGCGAGGTGGCGATAGCACCGGTGGGACGAGAGTGAAGACGAGAAGAGAAGCATTTTCTCGTCCTTAAACTCCAAGCAGTTTACAGGACCGTTGACGTTATTTTGTGAACAAAAGAAGGATTTCGTAATCCTAAATTCACGCAGTTGGGTGCAATCCGCCTATTTCTTTATTTCATCTTCTATCGGTCATTCTACGGGTTTCACAAGAGCATCGCAAGCTTGGCGGATAAAATTCCGAATCCTGTCATCAGTTAGAAAAAAAGCCTTCATTGCGGTTACAGGCCGCTTAACCCTTTGATGGTTTTCGCCGTACATGTACGGCAGCACCTAACAGTGCCCAAATGGTTTTCACCGTACATGTACGGCACGGCCTTTATCTTTAAAACGCGCGCTTTTTCCGATCATTTCTCTCTGTTGGCATGTGCTGCCACACTTCAGGAACACGTGGAATTTTTTTCATGCGCCGATGTTTCTCCGTTGTTATTGTTTTTTTGCTTCGCAAAGCGGCGATCCGGCAACCACTTGCGCACCCGAGCGCGTTCGCGGTTCGGCTGGTTTAAAACGCGCGCCTCTTTCTGTCATTTTTGTTGCTTGACATGTGCTGCTATGCTTCGGGAAACTGTGAATTTTTTTTTCATGCGCCGATGTCTCTCCGTTGTTGCTTTTTTTATGCTTCGCAACGCGGCGCCCCTGTAGTCCCTTGCGCCTTCGAGCGCGCCCGCGAAGCGGCTGGTTTAAAACGCGCGCCTTTTTCGATCACTTCTCTTGCTTGACATGTGCTGCCACACTTCGGAACACGTGGAATTTTTTAACGCACCGATGTCTCTCTGTTACTTTTCTGCTTTCCAAAGCGGCGCGGCGGCTTTCGCTTGCACACCTGAACGCGCGCATGCCATGCGGCTGGTTTCGGTTTCGTCCTTCGGTTGGTTATCGCTTCTCGCGCCCGTAAAGCTGATGGCTGTCTGATTTTTAATCTCTCAAAGGGTGACCGCTTGTGACTCTCTCCTTTGTTGCTCCTCGAGGCGCGATTACATCTGTTTCGGGAGGGCTAAATTACACAAACCTTGCCGCCGTGGTTGAGTTTCCTGTTTAGGGAACTCGGAAAAACTATCTCCGTGTCGTTAGCGATAAGACGAACGATCGTTATAGCTTTTTCCCTCGTTTTGCTTTCCGGACGGGCGCACAACCACAGAGTTTTCTTCCGTGCTCTCACTCACGCAGTTCGCCTACGCTGCGGAAGCTCGCGCCGGTTACTATGGTGCTAGGGAGTCGAGCGGCGATTCTTCCGATGTGGACGATTCCCCCAAGTGCCGGGTCTGATTCATTGGATGTCAGTTCGTCAGGCGAGGATTTACTTACGAGTTGAGATTCGGATGATGATGAAGCAGCGGCATCTTGAAAGCGTGCGCGGTGAGACGATCCGGATCGGATCAAAGGTGACAATTCCCCCAGTGTTTAGTTTTAGAGGAAAAACATTTTTTTACCGGGAGAGTACTCCGGTGCGCTTATTTTTTGTATGTCTGTGAGCTATGTTTATTATAATGCATAATTTTTATTTATAAGACATCGTTAAAGTGTTTTTTCTTTAGGATTTTGCTTGATGTTACTATGAATAAACCATGTGTATGTAACAACACAAAATGATTTTTTTTGTCACTTTACGGTCACGAAAAAAAATTTTAGACAATTTTTTTCTTAAATACAATGGTCTGAAGAATTTATTTCAACAATAAAAAAATTACACATTTTTGGCACGCATTTCGCGAGAAAATTCGACCCTGAAAGGGTTAAGCAGATTCCGAAGGTTTCCTT
>JALIZH010013675.1:0-22500 GCA_030522465.1 Rhipicephalus appendiculatus
CGTGTATGATATATTGCGCCCAAGGTTTTTGAATCTGTTTGATTGCGCCCGAAGACAGAAAGGCGTGATATAACATGGTATAGGGTACGTACATTATTTGAAACATGGAAAGTGTCTCTACTCTCCTGACACACTTTCAATTGAAGATTTTTGAAAATTATTTATTGAAATTTTGAACGTATGATGCCTGTATAAAAAGTTTGGGTATTCATAACGTTTGATGAGGGTGTTTTAAATGCTGCTGGCTTTTGTAGCCCACTTAACTCAGGCACCTTCTGCCGGTGTCTACAGATTCGTTACTTGACGTCACCGGTGTTAATGACAGCTGCTGGGAAAACAGGAGCCATCGCTTTGAAGACGACGATTGTGTAATTGCAATCTTCATCACTTTGTGCGTTTGGGTTAAAAAAAAGGCTTTGTGTATTAACGTCCACCTTACTTAATCTACTTTTTATTCACTTAAATCAAAGGAACTAAACGTCACCTAAAGGTGGAGTGAATGGTCGTGTCGCAATTTCAATCCATACGCATCGATCCCTAAAGGATACATTCACAACCGTTTACAAAGGATGCGCGTAACCCATGTGGGACAACAGTCCAACGACCAGCATAGCGATGTACTGTACTGTGGCTGAACTCTTTTCAAGAATAAGAGGCTCTGACAGGTGAAAGGGTTACCTGGCGAAGTATCAAGTAATTAAGCATGCTAAAACAAGACAATAGATCAGCGAGGGTCACTCGAATGATAGGAATCGCGGCGTGGCAAGCCGATGCATCGTCAGACTTGCATAACTGCCTAGCGTATTGTAAATATAGAAAGAGTCATCTCTTCTTCGCGTAGCGGCTTGGTTCAACTTATGCAGCGTCACATTAGACTGGCATCTCGTTCGGTAGTGTGCCCGAGCGACAGGCGTTACGTTATAAGTGTTGCTGTCGACCGCTGTCAAACGCGCCTCGGTTGACGGTATAGACTACTTTACGGGAGGGTTTGAGTGACGCCTTATTGGGCTGTTAACCTTTGTGTTTTGTATCTCTAACAGCTAAAGTGACAGTGTTATGGTAGACGCCTAAACATGAAAACGGTTGGGATGGTGCCTACAATGTTTCACGGTCATAGTAATTCACGTCGCAAAATACAAAAACAAGAAAACATAGGCCTAACAGCTCAAGATGGCGGCGCCCAGAAGTCTTACGGAAAATAGTCTACAAGGACGGTAAGGTGTTCGTACTTATTCGCGGCTTTTGAAAGGACCATGTTTTGCTTATATTGTAATACACGATAGTTCGCGCGCGCAGAGGTCATACGAGATGCCCTCAGACGATGTATGTACGCACAGTACTATTTCAAGTACTATTTCAATACAGCACTATTTCAATACAGCACTATTTCAAGGCTCACTCAATACAATAGCCGTACTATCCCCTGCCCCGGGATTTTCCATTCTCGTAGTTCTGCGTTTCCCTATCAACACGTTCACTATCCGTCAACGCTTGCCACGCACCAGATAGATATCAAGTCGGTGGACCAAAATAACATCGCGAGGACTATATTTTATTTTAGACAACGATTGCCCGTAATGTGCAAGATATGTGGAGTCAAACGTGAAATGCTGCTGTATGTGAAAAATTAGAGCTGTATTGTGGAAGATATGACAACTAGGTTTATTCAGCATTTTATGCGGAGAACACCGTTTGCCTGCTATGGCTTCTTTCAAATTATTTCGCAGTTCCTTCGTGTATTACTTGAAAGAGCATAAGTCGCGCCTAACGTTCCCAGATATTTCGCTAAGAAGTATAACGCGTATTCGTCATGATATGGTAATGCTTATCCTCTCTTGTGGCGTAACAACTGAAAACAACTATTTGCTTCGAACAAAAAAACAAAAAAAAAAAACAGCGCAAGTGTTCCTCTTAGCTGACCAGAGCGCTCGCTTCACTCTTTCGCTCATGGAAAAACTGCGATGACGCGTGCCACTTGGGAAGCAACCTTCCAGTCAGCTATCTTATCTAGCTGGAAGCTTGCTGCACGTCGGCAGGTCTTAAGACACACTCTATACCCTCCCTACCAATTATTTCCGCAAACATTTGTCCAACACATCCGCAGCAATAGGCGTTAGCACGCTTGGTGTCCTTGCAATTACACTGACGCTCTTTCCGGCAAAACTCATCCTCACTCCGAAGGGACGCTTCAGTGCTGTGAGCGAGGAATACGCTGACGTCGTGTATTTTCTTTTCTGTTTACCACCGGCATGCTTTTGTGGTGTAATTTTGCTTGTAGGTGCGTGTATTCGTAGGAATGGCCTGAGGTGGTTACGTAAACGTTTGCAGAATGACTCTGGAGCGAAGGACCCGACATTAAAGCAAGAGGGTGCTTGGACTTAACGATTCGTCAATAAGTGCCCCTCCAGGGCTATTACTCGCAGGGAGCGCTTGAATGATCCGCGTCGTTAGGGGCGTGATCCAGCTCAGGCCATTGATGCTCCTCAACCGATTGCTCCTTATGGTCGATGCATACGGGAGAGGCAAAAGGGGATGTTTATGATTGGCGAGGAAGAACGTTGTGCAATATCGACTCAGCATCTGAACTCCCGCTGTTGGTGGCCAAATTTTCCTTTGCCGGTAATCTCTTTGATCCTGAAGAAATCTGGGGCCGACCTCGCAAAACTTCTCTTTCATAAGTACGTTTCCCCATTGGTCAGCCTGCTTCGCTTATCATCTGTCCAGCATCTTGATTGGCTGAAAATATTCATTCACTTGCGAAAATATTTATCGTAGGATGTTATCATGAATATGCGGGCTCTGTTATTTCTAAACGTTTTGTCCAGAACAGACCTGCACAACGTCATGAATGGGGTCTTAAATGGGCATTGGGCACACGTTTAGTTATCGTTAGCTGAGCTTAGACTTTCAATGTACCGGTGTATAGGACAGTCCATGTCCATACGTCGAGAAAACTACAATATCGCGCTGCTGACACAAAGTGCAACATTACCAGCTGACAGCATCAGAGACATTAAAACGAAATGATGTGGCATAATGGGATCATTTCGTGGAATCAGACAAAGAAGGCGCCAACCACCTTACTTGTTCAATCTAGCGACTCCAACGCCGTACTAATTACTTCTGTATGCTGTGTGAGTGATGCGTTTTTTACTGGGTATTCGCATGCGATAAGTTGAATGTCGATCATGCGTTCAACATTGCTTCATAACGGTATCTCGCTGTACAGTTGTGTTGGCATCGTAATATCTAACCCCCCCCCCCCCCCTCACTCTCTCTCAAGTACTTTATGTTCTATTCGCATTCCTGAACCTGCTCGTTCCGCCTTCAATTGCTGTCATAGAATGTGTAGGCGGCGGTTAGAACAACATAGCCTTAACTTGAGCATGCCTCCTTAACTGAGAGCACACAGAAAGAACTGTTAGGATACCTTAAACTCTGCTCACATCTACATCATATCATTCACTCAGACACAGGCGCAAAGTGTTCTAATGAAAGCGCGATGAACTAACTGCCGGGATGGCTTGCACGAAGACCGTATCGTCTTTTCATAGACTGATCATTACTCTCTGAGCTATGGCCATACTATAAATGACCATTGCATTCAACATGATAGGCGGCTAACAACGTAATTCTATATCCGGCTATACTCTTAGATTTAAGGGCGCGCTAGGTATACCAACACCGCAATGAGCTTATAACTCTGCGGTCCTTTCAGGTGTTAACTGCAAGGTGCAAGAAGGGTGGCATAAAGATGCTAGCTTGTTGTCCTTACGAACACATACATCACAAACCCGGCGCCAGCATACGGAGAGTATCGGAATGGGCCTAGTCGTAAGGTCTCTCAGCAGCAATCGACGCCTTATTGCATTCACCCTTACGCTTATTTCTCTTCCTTAGTGAGGTCTCTTTGACTGCTCTCCTGCCGATAGATATCAGTGCAGTAAGGCTATTACAGGTTGCCTCGTGAAATGGAGGGTAATAAATTAGCACCAATCGACACGCGCCGTACGCAGTGCCTTACATCTTCATGTGGCGCCCACTCGCAGTTTGGAGCAACGCCACAATCAGGGCGGTGGATACCGCCCTCTCCTGCATGATCGGTAAGGTACATGGTGCGATACGAGTTACGTCAATGGAGGCAGTAACAAGACGAAAAGCCCCACTCCGACCGGTGAGGCAGCGGTATTCTGGCTCTTCGGCAGCGAAACGAATGTTGTTTTAGGCTGCGCAGATCACCCAGTGAAAAAAAAAAAAAAAAAAAAAAAAAAAAAAAAAAAAAAAAAAAAAAACCACTCATCAAGAACAAGCGCGGAAGAAAACCGATAAAGGAAAGAGAGATACCAGTCGCGCGGCAACCATTAAATCACAATGTGCACTCTTTTTAAGGAACCAAAGACACGGCTCGTGCTGACAAGTTCGCATCCCCAAATTGGTTTTGAGACGGTCTAGGCTATATATACTTAGTATAGGTTGTGATACTTTACAGAGAAGCTTTCTCACGCAGTATTTCTGCATAAAGAGTGCAAAAAAGTATAGTTCACTAGCTTTGAAATCAAACCGAGTGAAGCAAAGGTTTCACAAATAGACACAGTCATGATTCGATCGCCAGTTCAGGAACAAGAGCGGCCTTCTTCGGCAATTGTCATCGATAGTAGAATTCTGGGACAAAAGGTCTCTCTTCTTTGACCACTCTTGTAGCGCTTCTCCTCAGTGCACCTTTAGAGCAGCAAATAGTCGTTCTGGAGGAAATGTCTAGAGCGATCGCACGTTCAGTAAGACGTATGCTCACTTGAGCATAGCCAGTCACACAAGTTCTCCATCACCAATTAATCTTCCCGGATAAATACGCACTGATTCACGCCCCGTGATACATACTCAGCCACTCAGTTCGCTGGGAAAAAAGGCTTGAAACAGACATCATACTGAACGGTGCGTAAAGTCATCTTAGCATACTGATCACGTCGTAAAAAGCCCGAAGAAGACACTAAACAAAACTAGACCCTTCGCGGTGAGACGGAGACATATCTTTCTGCTTTTACTCGTGCGGTGCTAAAGATAAGGCGCCTAATATTTTGTCTTAAGTGCAATACAGACCAGCTGTTCCAGAACTAAAGGAACGCCTCTTTTATTGGGACGTTGACAGCTCTAAATTTTCAGCTTAGTGGCCTGATATAGCCTCGGGCAACATTTTGCTACCTGTTCGCCGAGCTTTTCGCTTCACGTTTGCGCACGCCTGTGTCCTTGAGAAATAGCCTTTAGCTCTGCCGGCATCTCCTCTTGAAGCGAGACCATAAATATCTAAGCCGGACACCAGCGCACTGACGTGTTTGTAGGCAAGGCCGTGATCGGTGAAAACTAGACAAAAGACGAAAAATGGAACTCTTGTGCGCGATTCACCTACATGTGAATTCACGACACAGCGTCTCAGAGCACCACGCTCTGCAATTAAACGACTCATGAAAGAGATTGTCTTATGTATAAAGTCACCTTGCAAAATAAACATTCCCCATTGATGCTATCTATCTCTGAGAGGACTGGTGATGTTTGCCTACGTCGTTAGCTGGTGTTTCAGTGAGGTAACCTTCTCTATACCCAGTCCCCATCTGTCAACGGATGTTGCGCACAATTTATAACCAACGGCACAGCTGAGATAACGCGGCAGACAATCTACCTAAAGCAAGTGGATGCGCAGAAAGCCGCGTACAGTGGTCAACACACATGTCTAGAACGATGGAGCGTCGGACTCAGGAAAAGCACGCGCAACGTCTGCAATTCTAAACGGGCCACATCTGAGCACGTGCGTCCTTGTTTTCGCCCTTGTTTACCGCCGCGGCCACGACAACTGCTTTTGCTGCCGGAAGCGCCGTCAACTGTATAGCGCCGAAAAAAAAAATACTGCAATCGCCCGGATCGGTACCTTTTATACCGTGAACTTGTTCTCGGTTCGTGGTGTCATACCATACCGAGAACGGTTCGCTTGTGTGTATCTTGTGTGTATCTTTTTTTAGATGCGAAGCAGCTTATGGCGGAGTTCAATCCGGTGGTGCTGGTGGTGTGCGTCCTGACCACCCTTACTGCGCATGCGCAGACCCTCTCCACACACCTAATCTCCTACGCTCCCTTCTCTCTCTCCTCTAGGCATCCCTCCCCGCGGCGTCCACACCCCCCACTGCGCATGCGCGTCCCCTCCCCCCTCCCACTATCTCTTCGCCTACGCTCCCTCCCACTCTCTCCTCTAGGCATCCCTCCCGCGGCGTTTACAGCCCCATTGCGCATGCGCGTTACACCTCCATTGCGCATGCGCATGCGCGTTTTTGTTTTTGCGTTAAACTGTTCAGAGCGCTTTTCGACGGCCGAAGCGGTTGTTGCGTCTGCGGTGATAAAAAAAAGGATAAAAATGCAAGGAAGGCACCTTGTTGGCGCCGCGCATCCTCAGATGGGGCGTATTTACGACTGCAGACGTCGCTTATGCAGTTCCGAGTGCGACGCTCGTCGTTCTGGACATGAGAGTTGACCGCATTAAACACTTTATGTGTAACAGTAAGGAGCTTGAGTTTGTTTATCCGTAAGCTTTTCACCGCTTGAGCATACATGGTTACCAGAGTCATTGACTTCGGCGACAAATCTGATGGCGGCATCTTGTAGCGCTCAGTCCAGCTGCGGTAAATATAAAGAATTCCAAGTGCGTCATTGACCTCGCCGAAACAAAAGAATGAAACGACGGCGTGCTAACCATTATATCGCTACCAGTGCTTTAGCAAAATATTCTGTACAATATATAACTTCAGTGCTAGTTTAGGATGTCTTTGGGGAGGTTCTGCATCATCCGCATGGCGCTGCCAGCGTTGTTCATACACTATATATACTCAGATAATCCATAATCCTCAAGCAGCAAGTTTCCTGTGGGCAGGCTAAAACTGTCTTACGTCACTTTGGTAAACGATGCATAGTTTGGAAAAATTTCTTCGTTCCAAAACAACGCCACATACAAGTGAACATGACTCTGAGAAGAATTACATGAAGCGAAAACTCGAATAAACATCCGGTTGGGTACAGTTTGCTAGGGTACTCAAGTTAACATAAACGCAGTTGTAAAAGAAACTGTACATGGCGCAGGGGGTGCAGGGAACGGCGTAACAACGTTGGGTCCAATAGTTCCGACGCACCGAAGGAACGCATGAGGGCTCTCAAAATTGATTCGATTAGCCTATATTGGCGCAGAAATATTATCAGTTATGCTATTCTGTCGTGAGTGGATGGCTGTGGAGGGCATTGAGCTTGTTGCATAGAAGTGAAACCAGCCATTGCTGGCCTACGCCAACTTCTCGCTGAAGCCAAAGCAAAGGTCTACAGTGTCTTTAAGTACGGAGGAGAAATCGAGATAAGACGATGCGGTATACGAGCCAAATATTTGCTCTCAGACGCGTTCCGAGATATAAACAAACTGTTCCAACAACCGAAGTAGAGATTATGTTTGGGTGCACCTATGTTCGAATGTAAAAAAAAAAAATGAAGAATAAAGTGGCAATAACGGCCGTTTTTATGTGTCCGGCTTATATACGACTTTCCGCAGCTATCAGGGTCTCGACGAAGTCGACGTAACCGAAAGCGTTTTAACGACCGCAGAAGAAGCGGTGCCTCTGACGAGGAGCTGAGTACACCGCACTCGACGCGAACGTTGCCTTCGCTTCTCCCTGAGGAATGGCCCCATAGATGTGTCCACGTTTCCTGCCAACATGGTCAGCAAGCTTTTATTTCATTATATCTGTTTTGGTTTCCTTCTCGTCATCCTTGTTTACAGGCTCTTACGTGCCGCCGATTGCGGCCCACTAAACTTTGAGCAACTCTCTCAGAGGAGATGTACAAGATGTAGTCTCCGTTTTTTATTGTGCATCCCGATATCGCGTTATCGCTAATAAATCTTCTTCCAGTATGTCTCTAAAGCTGTGGCTGTACATTTCGACCGCACGCGCCCGAATGTTCCGATCTGTTCTTAAAGCAGTGGCTGTGCTTTCTTGCACTTTTGAGGCATGCGCCTAAATCTTCAAGTAAATGTAGTGATTGTAAGCTGGGGGTGCAGTGTCCTAAAAGAAGACCGCTCAATTCCAATAGCGATAGAAAATGTCTTTTATTTAGGTGCGCAGTTGGTAACACTGTCCTCGCTGTACCATGTCTTTGGTCATCAGAAAGAAGAGAGAAGAAATGGTAGAGAAGGAAAGGCAGGGAGGTTAACCAGTCTAGGGTAACCGCTTTGCTACCCTACACGTGGGAACGAGATGGGGGGAGATTGAAAGAGAGAGGGGAAAGAGTGGAAAGAGAGAGAAAGATAGCACATAACAGCACACACACAAACAAGCAGTCAGTGACAGTCCATCACGCTGGTGTGGTACGCGACATCGCTGTCAGAGGCGTTTGTCCAAGTTCGTTTTTCTTAGAAACCTCAGTAGTTCCTTGGTCACCTTCAGCTGCGATGTCCTCTGTGAACGACATTCAAGAATAGATTCAACAGACATTTGTCTATTGTCACGGTCCGCTAGAAGAAACATAGGTTTATTGATACTGCCCTGCATGGACGTCTGTGTTTAGCGGATCTAAATGCGCTAATTCATTACTTAAGAGATACCTTATGCAAAACAAATTGATGTGATACACCATAGTGCAGTTGATGTTCTCCCTTTGCGTCCGGTACTGGCAACGTGTGGGAGTGCATGACGTCATGATGGACAGTGCGCCAGTGCCCGCCTAGATTCTTTTAATGCCCATTCATCCATGCCGTATTTCTTTTCCTTTCATTTCTTGTTTCATTAGTCTTTTTCAGAGTGAGGTGGGTAGCTGAAACATTTCAGGATTTACGCCTGTCTCTTTGCTTTTATATGGCGCTGCCAGCGTCATTCTCTTATGTTAATACCTACGATGCTATGGATAGGCAGGTGATGGACACAGTGTTTGAGGCGGCCTTCCTTCGGGTTGGCTGAAAAGCCTTCAGAAAGGACAAGCTAATTGTGCTCATGGATTTGTACTCGTCAGGCGTTATCGTGATACACAGTAATAACTATGGTAAAAAAAAAATAGTGGTCACTGCGATTTTCGGCACATTTTTTTCTTCTGGACAAGACGCAGCCAAGGATGTAGGGAGGTACTCAACGTGTGATACCCGGAAAAGACAACAATAATACACTTCGCACCTATCACTGAGCGTCGTTCTCTCGCTATTATTCTCTCTTCTCCTCCCTCTTGGGTGGTCCAATGCGCCACGAACTCAAGTATTACGTGTTACAAAAGATCACCACAAGCAAAGAAGACCGTGATCCAATCGTGCAGCGTAAATAGGGGGGCACCAACGATCCATCTCTGTTACGTGAGCGAGAACATTAGAAGTCCGTAAGCGAACATGCAGTGGTGCTCTCCGCTGTCTTTTCGTTATGATTATTATTAGAAAGGACCGTGTGCGTTGCTATCACGGATCTCGGCAATGGTGCGTCATGCCCGCATATCACACATTCCAGCCAACGCCCGATTGCGAACCACTTAACACTTGGAGTGCAGGCTACAGAGCCTGGAGCTGCTTAATTAGGCGATAACAGTGATATAGCAGCTATTGTCTAGTTAACGGTCAATTAACAGCCTAAATAGCTGCTATGGTCGGGTAAAAATAGCGCACGAGGATTGGAAGCGTTTTGAAACAACACCTTCTAACCCTTTTTAAGCTACGCCACGGAACTACCAGTTGTATGTAGTTCTGTACCAGATTTGATCCACAAGCTACGACTGTAGCGCGAAGCCATTACGTTTTTTTTTTCGTCGTCCAGAAACCGTAAAAGCATTTCCTTTATTCTTCTGCTTCTTCATCATTATCATCTGCTTCTTCTTCGTCTTATTATTATTATTATTATTATTATTATTATTATTATTATTATTATTATTATTATTATTATTATTATTATTATTATTATTATTATTATTATTATTATTATTATTATTATTATTGCCACGCTCCCAGGCACAGGGTGTTTCGGCGCCGTGTTCATGAGGTCTGAGGCAGCGCGCATGTTGTCTCCGTTGGCTTCTCGAGCGCACAGTCGGCGTTCATCAAAGCTTTCCTTTTGAATGGATCCCCCTCTGCTATTTTTCCCTGCGGGCACGCTCCTCTGCATGCACAACTAGGACTGGGCCGCTCTAACGCGCGCGTTCAGCAGTGTCCGGAACACCCTTTGTGTCTGACCTACAGCATATGATCATCAAGTTCAGCAGGTACAAGGAGCTTCTACAGCGCGTAGAGCCTCGGAGCACGTGCGGCGATTCGATGAAGGTGTTTCCTTGCCCCGCTCGAAGGGTGTGCCGGGCGTGGGCGGCTGTGGTCATCTCCGCAATGTAATCGAATTAGGGGCGAGTGTGAAAGGGAGAGAGAGAGAAGTGTTGTGACGGGGTGGCCAATTGGGGTCTGTTCTCAACGAAGATATAGTATTCGAGCGCATGCTTTGGGCCTGTCGCCCCGTAATGGTTCACCGCCGTGTGATTTATCAGGTCAACGTAGCCTGGCTAATCTATAGGGGCTGCTTCCATTGTTAACCACGGGCGGTTGCGGCTGCTTTATTCTCGGCTATTGTGGATCGCTGTGCCCGAACTCTACATATGCCTTGGTGACATCTTTGCTATTGCAAGTTGCGTGGCATCCGTTTGAGCATTCATCGCTGTACACTTTTTGTCTGAATTCACTCAAGCGTGACGCTTTGTTATAGCCGGTGTCTCTTTGTGTTTATTTCACGAACACGCTGCTTTTCTGAATTGGTAAATTTCACCTACGAATTTTGGAGATAAAAATAAATACAAAGAGAGTGGTGGTTGGATGGGGATGTAGGGGGGCGAGTAGTGATCTTTCGAAGTGGAAACGCAAATTAGGTAATAGTCGGCTGATGGTATGATAGGGTAGATTGATAAGAATTCTTACGAGTGTTCACCTGTTTAATAAAACGCGTCCTGGTGACGTCGACAGGGTTGCTAACGTCGTCAATGATGTCATACATGCTAATGTATGACATCACTGACACCATGTTCGCCATATCGCAGCAGAAATTTTTTGAAGTTTAAGAACTAGCTATGGCACCAGTAAAAGCTATTAATGGAGTTTTCCACTGAAGTTAAGACTAGCGTTCTGGTTGTTCGCACTGGTTAGTTGCTGAGTGATCAGCATTGGTCGCCTGAGTGTGGGTACGATCGCAAACGTCTTTTCAGATAGCCTATGTTTATGTAAGTGACACTTCGAGCAAGCCTATTTAGTGCCCTTTGTGAGAATGCCGATCTTTTAAAGTGAATGTAAACCAATAAGATATAACATGCCTCGTGGACGCCTCTGTCCAGTACTTGCTTCACTCCCATGGGCGTGAAACAATATCAGTTATGCCGTACAGTGCCTACGCTTTACGGGCTGCTTTTCATGGATAACACGGGCGGAGAAGCAATCTGTAGAGCATTTGCTTCTGTCTTTCTTCTTCGTACGTTATAATGGTTTTCGTTAACGCGAGGTATAACAGCTCCTAACCATAGAGAGCGCGAACGCAAGCGTGGTTAACAAGCGAGCTAGAAGCGGTGCGAACTTTGATGGCCCTCATTCGCGCATTAGCTGCACTAAGCATGCCTCGAACAGATGAAGGGCATGAGTATAAGCCGGAAGTCGAGGCACAAACTATTAAATGCCTAGTTAGAGTAATAGTTGCTCGAACAGGCACCGTAACTAACAGCTCCAATTCGCACTCAAGAATAATTGTTCCGCAGGAACGTTTTCAGCTGGGTTCGTGTATGTACGCACTTGGATATTGCGTAAACAGCAAAAGCGAAGTGATCGAGTGCGGGCCCAACGCCTTTGATATTTCTCGCATAAATATACTCGCACTTAACGCTTAGGAGGCTGTTCATTGGTACGTAATTTGCGATTTTCCTCAAGCACATACGCCCGCACCTCTTGCTTGGGTCCACCCACTAGCAGGCTTGTGATGCCTGCTGTTAGCTTTGTTCATGAACAAGATACGCCTGGGACTGTTTTACGAATATTTCAGAGGGGGCCATAAGATCAAGCAACGATGTATAACAGGAGTGAAGTCAGTGCATTGTTGGTGATGTTGCGGTGGATCAGTAGGCGTGGCGTGCTCGATTGAGTCTGAGACTGGCCAACGGTTCTGATGCAGAACCCTACTCCATATCTAGAGATACTGCGTATGCGTATTCGCAATATGTTTAAAATAATAGATGTATTTTACACATATGCAGGAGCACGCTCCACAGATGTGGGCACAACACACCGGGAGTCGGATAGATGGATGCAAACAAACGAGACACCAAGTATTGAACAGTGCGGCTTCCACGAGAGTTGTACTTTCAGCCAACATTCGTGCTTTGGTACATCCGAAACCTCGCTTTCCAGATCGTTTCAGATGTTATATTATCAGGGAGAGCCTTTCCCATTTTTACGTAGTATTACACGGATGTGAAGCGTGCCAGGATCGAAGGAAACGAATGAGAAGGAAGGAAAGGAAGGAAAGAAGAGGAGGGAAAGGGAAGGCAGGGATGTTAACCAGTCCAGTAGGACCGGTATGCTAGCCTACACAAACGAACGAGAAGGAAAGAAGAGGAGGGAAAGGAAAGGCAGGGATGTTAACCAGTCTAGTAGGACCGGTATGCTACCCTACACAAACGAACGAGAAGGAAAGAAGGAAGGAAAGAAGAGGAGGGAAAGGAAAGGCAGGGATGTAACCAGTCTAGTAGGACCGGTATGCTACCCTACACAAACGAACGAGAAGGAAAGAAGGAAGGAAAGAAGAGGAGGGAAAGGAAAGGCAGGGATGTAACCAGTCTAGTAGGACCGGTATGCTACCCTACACAAACGAACGAGAAGGAAAGACGGAAGGAAAGAAGAGGAGGGAAAGGAAAGGCAGGGATGTTAACCAGTCTAGTAGGACCGGTATGCTACCCTACACAAACGAACGAGAAGGAAAGAAGGAAGGAAAGAAGAGGAGGGAAAGGAAAGGCAGGGATGTTAACCAGTCTAGTAGGACCGGCATGCTACCCTACACAAACGAACGAGAAGGAAAGAAGGAAGGAAAGAAGAGGAGGGAAAGGAAAGGCAGGGATGTAACCAGTCTAGTAGGACCGGTATGCTACCCTACACAAACGAACGAGAAGGAAAGACGGAAGGAAAGAAGAGGAGAGAAAGGAAAGGCAGGGATGTTAACCAGTCTAGTAGGACCGGTATGCTACCCTACACAAACGAACGAGAAGGAAAGAAGGAAGGAAAGAAGAGGAGGGAAAGGAAAGGCAGGGATGTTAACCAGTCTAGTAGGACCGGTATGCTACCCTACACAAACGAACGAGATGGAAAGAAGGAAGGAAAGAAGAGGAGGGAAAGGAAAGGCAGGGATGTAACCAGTCTAGTAGGACCGGTATGCTACCCTACACAAACGAACGAGAAGGAAAGAAGGAAGGAAAGAAGAGGAGGGAAAGGAAAGGCAGGGATGTAACCAGTCTAGTAGGACCGGTATGCTACCCTACACAAACGAACGAGAAGGAAGGAAAGGAAGGAAAGAAGAGGAGGGAAAGGAAAGGCAGGGATGTTAACCCGTCTAGTAGGACCCGTATGCTACCCTATACTGGGGAAAGGGTTGAGGGAGTTTTAAAGATGGAGAAAGAGAGAGAGAGAGAGGAGAGAGCACTCACACACAAAGTCTCACTTCACAGTCAACACAGCCATAAGTCTATAATCGCCGGGTGCAGGTCTGTTGCCTTTAAGAAGTTTAGCACTGCCTTCGTCGCCTTCACCCGCGATGACCTCTCTGGTCGACTTTCCAGAATGGTTTCTACCGTCATCGAAGCTACTCACAATTTCAGGCGGCTGTCGTTAAGCACGAGAGGCCAGAGAGGGCTAGCTACCCGCTATATGTTTCGCATGAAGTCATCACGCTTTGACTCAGTAGCGCAGCAGCGTACGCCACTAAAAGCGGTATGTAAGAAGTGAGAGCTGTCGCGATCGGTCAAGCGGCCCAAGGCATAGCGGCACACCGCTCGCGTGACCAACTTGGCCCCGCGGGAGTGACACGACCGGGCGGTAATGCGAAGATCACGGCGGGTGCACTTCTCTTACGAGGCTATGGCGGTCCGCTACAAAACGACTTTCCCATTCCTTCTCTCTTTCTCCTTTTTGTCCCGTAGTGGTTTGTTATATATATATGTACCACTTTCGTGGACAGTGAGGACCAGTTGAGAAAGGAGGAACTTTTCTTCGCCCCGGTGAGATTGTAGATGTAACTGTCCACGAAGGTCGCCTTCACCTCATGTGTCAATACTTTCTCTGCACAGGTACCAATCGGAATATGACTCTGCAGATATGAACGGATATACTGAGAGCAACGGAGCGACCACGTTATACCTGCAACGGAGTTTGCAGATATAACGTGGCAGCAGAAAGCACAGGACCGGGTTGATTGGCGGAACATGGGAGAGGCCTTTGCCCTGCAGTGGGCGTAGTCAGGCTGATGATGATGATAATATCAACGGAAAAAAAAAGACATACGAATTCTAATTCATAGGGTTGCCATTCTAATTCACAGGGTTGCCATAGGGTTGTCACATAGGGTTGCCATTGCCGAACCATGACCAGTGGTTTACTTTTAGTGCTGTAAAGCAGCAGTGAAAACTGTAATTTCTTCATCCTAGCAGTATTTATTTCTGGGGCATCAACTAATTCGCATTCCCAAAAACCAACCTTTTACAATGTGTCTGTCGTTTTCCTTATTGCTTTCGTGTTATTAACGTGCGCTCTAGACAAATTAAAACAGTGTTCACAAACCAAGTATAATGCCCTGATGCCCTGATTATTGTTTCTGTGGCTGCTTATAATTTTTGGGCCATTAGCGCGCGCTGAGTGCTGATGAACAGAAAGAAAAGCAAGATATAATTAAATGTCGCCTAATAACGGCCGTAGAGGTCAACAAAGAAGGTCAGAATAATGGGGACGAGTGTGTAACAAGTGCTGGAATGCAAACTCCATAGCCATTACATTAAGAGACTGCAAGACAGTGGTGTTGATTATGTCCAGCCATACCTTCGTATGGCTCGACATACGAAGGTTCGCGTGAGCACCGCACTAATCGCATGAGCGTAAATAAATAAATAAAAAAAAAACGACGACAATATCGGGGCTCCATTCATTTAGTCTAATCGGAGAATGCTACTAAGAGGTGCAGTTTAGATGACTCCCTTCCTTCCACCCTTTCCTGGCACTGTTGGAGCTACATTCGTTGTCTTTCTTTGAGGATTCTTCATCCTTTAGTGCCGCGGTGACAGGACCACTTCCCGCTGATAACATTACCCTTCCCGCTACGTGAACTTGCGATAGGAATCGCGGGAAGCAATGAACCTCCGTGTCTTCGACATCTTGAGGCACCCTTTTGAAACACTTTTTGGCGAACGCTATCCCGGTGACACGTGGTCCAATCTCCCGCAATCAAGCGATGCCGCATCTTTCATCACCCTCCGGTTGCAACGATGTCACACTTTCTAGATGATGATATGATATTTGCTAGAAGCCGTAGGCTCTGACTCGACGAGGGGCACTCCATCTGAATGACAGGAACGGTCGCAACGGCTTCGACAGGAGAAGGCGAGAAGCCGGTGGTTCTGATCGGCCCGACGCGACCATCCATCCCTTGACTGCAGCAGATCTATCAAGAACGAGGAGTAAATCCGGTCATCTGTCTTGCGGAATTCCTGCTTCTTGCGTACGTGTCTACTTCGTGTCCTGGCATAAAATGAATGCGTATTTAGATCGAAGCAATGCGCTGATACCACAGAAGGTCGTTCTCTCCAGTGGTCTTTTTCATTCGGCCACTCATCCGGTTTTCACCTCAACATGACGGACGACGGGAGATTACCGCGGATGTCGTTCCTGCTGGTTGGCCTTTTCCCGCAAAGCCATGCCCGATGGCTCAGGAGTGCACTGATGTAGAACAATTGATTTTGAATTACAATCGGCTCATTTGTACAAGGGCGTACAAATGAGCCAATGATTTCCACAGTTCAAAGTACAAGTTCCCTAAGGTAAGGACGGGATACACCCTTTGTCATTAGGGATACATTTGTGATTAAGGACCGAACACTTCCTTTTAAAGCTTTTTCTCTCCGTTATCCCTACATCTTGAACATGAAGTAAAAAAAATAAAAAGATTTTAATTCTGATCTGGGAAGTCCGGATTTTTCACGTAGGTGTTCAAGGTTGAGTGACAGTAGCAATAAGGGCAACGACGACGACGGCGATGGTAATGAGAGTAAGGATAATCAGGAATGTTTTGCTGGTGTTGCAGCGGTGATTATTCATATGACAGCAAAGAGTATATGACAGTAAAAAAGTCTTGTTCCTTTTGTTCTGTGAGCGCCTTGATAATGCTATCAAGTGCGGTGTACTTGAGTATTCCAAGCTGTCGTCGTATGCTGTCGCATGCAGTCGTCGCTTGGCGTAACGAAGGCAAAACCACGTATAAAAATAGATGAAAAAGTAGGAAGGAAGCGAGAAATAGAAAAAGAGGGAAAGGAAAGGGAAAACACAGGGAAAAAGCTAAAGAGGGAGGGATAAATAAATAGAAATAAGGACAAAAAGACTGAAAATATGCAAAATAGAAAAAGAAACGAAGATAGAAGGAAACAACGAGAAAAATGAAGAAGGAAGGAAGAAAGGAAGGAATGCAAAAGGGAGAAAGCAGGGAGGTTAACCAGATAGCTGTCTGGTTGGCTACCCTACGTTGGGAGGAAAGGGAAAGGGGAGTGGAAAGATGATAGAGATATAGAGAGAGAGGAGCACAAAAAAAAATTGGCCGCGTATCTGCGTGCTTCGCTGCAAATGTCATCGAAAGACGATAGTCTTCTGCCGGTCTCATCCGCGGCCACCTGTGATGCTGTTCTCGACCATTTCCGTCCTGGCATGACCAAGCGTCTTCTCGCCGCAAGCGCGGTGTTTTTGGCAGCGTGTAAAAAGCTGAGAAGGCGCGCAGAGCGACCACGAAAAGAGATTCTCTTGTTTGCAGCGACGAGGGCAGACTGCGCCAGCTATCGCGCGGCGGATGAAACACGCGGCACTTCGCGCGACCTCGGAGATAGACGACAGCTCTTCGCTTTTGCAAGGCAGCCCGCATTTTCAGCGCAGCCTAAGAAAGACTAGGGTCTTCAGAATTAAGTATCTATGTATTTTCTATAAAAGAACACACCACTTAATACTTCCGTATTGTTGTTGCGCCTCAGATATGCGTAATATTTGCTTTTTGATCGACAATGTTCACAAGTATGCACAAAAACGACTGATCAAGTTGGGTGGGCGTTCAGAAAGCAGTCAAACTTTGGCCAGCCGCTGAATCGTGCGACGTGCCGACAAACAGAGACATAGACAGACGGACAGACAGACCAAAATGTCTGCGTTTAGGTATCCCAAGAAAGACTGTCGTCTTTAAAAAGTAAAACCGAAGAGAAATAAAGAAGGCTGCCCAGCTCCGCTCTTCTTTCCAGCCTGGCACCAGTAGTGCGAAGCTGCCTTAATTTTTTAGGAGCTTGTTCGGCAAGCTTCTTAAGCTCGCGCCTTGTCCGGCGGCGGCGGTGATGGCGGCGGCGTGTACACTTCTCCGCTCATTGCGCCGGCTTTCCGGTGATTTCAGGAATGCTCACTAAATGGCGGCGCCGCTCAAGGCGACGCACAATACTCTCAGCACGTGCGCCTCATTTCTCTTCGCCGGGAGTTCACGCAGTGAACGCTCTTCGTTACCGCTCGGCCGCATGAACACCGCGCAGCAGCGCGGCGGGCTCGCAACGAGCAGCAGCTGAGGCTCGCGGCCCGAGCGCCGCATGTAATGTGTATATAACAAAGTTGTCACGTCTATATATATGATTGTAGGGGATGTGTACAGAGGATTCGCGGGTTACCCGATCATCTCCGAGCAAGGTCCTCCAACATCATTCACTTTGTGGATATGGCGTGATTTTTTCATACGGTAGCACAGAATGTAAGGTAAACGCCGTCACTCAGCGCTGCAGGAGCCAGCGGTCTTGCACACGCTTCCTCGCGCCAGGCCGCTCTATAGAAGCACGGCGTGTCCAACCTCTCGCGGGCACGCCCGCGTGCCCGCGAGAGCCATATTGCGCACTGCGTGCGCCTTATGCACGGTTCCTTCTAGACATCTACCAGGAGACTACGCAGATATACGGACTCTTCCACACGCATCCTTGTAGTATATGTATATCGCTTCGGAAGCGAACGTCGTCGCAGGCCTAAAGACATGCCTAAAGGCATGTTGCCGCAGTAATTAAGGGGTAGTTGGTATTAGAGTTGCTTCTATGTATATTGTCATTACAATATCACTGCTGCTTCCCTCCCCCCCCCCCTCCAGTGGTTTCTGTATATAGCAACAAAGTAACTTGACTCCTTTTCTCTCGAGTACGTCGCATTCCAAACGCAGTGTTTGTCGAAAGATGTCTAAAATATTTCCGTTTAAGGCGATACAATATTTGGAGTGCACAACAAAAACGATAGTGCCGTATGCATTAATGTTCATTTAGTGGAAGTCCTGGCATCTTGATACGACATAATAATGTTGGAACATTCACATTCAATCTGGTTTCATTCTTCATTTCAAAACGTGCCCGTACATTTGGAAAGTTACACAGGGAAATCGAACCTCCGCAAGTAGCACACCACTAAATTACTCTGGTACGTTCACAGAAGTTCTTGACAAGAATCCACGTGCTCGGTACAGATGACATGCTTTAATAATGGCATGGGTCACTGAAGTCATCTGAAGTGACTAGAGTAGCCACCGTGGCGCACATTTGCTGGCAGTGCGATGCCAATTTCGTGATGACGATCTGCAGTAGCCCCTTGTATTGTTTTGGTATGGCGATGTCTGTATGAGGTCTGCTGCGGGCCTTACTAAGAGGAAGAAGGAGAAGAGGGGACTTGTGGAATTGGCCACGAACGCCTCGCTACGCTTACATGAGGCAAATGTTAACACACAAATCTGGATGATTTATCTTGTTCTGCAGTAACGCCTTCACAAACACCCTCACACGCAGAGAGATATAGACTATAGCGGCCTTGCAACGTTCATCTATACGACGAAGGAAAAACGCCTGAATGCATGCCGCATCTGTCTGGCCCCATTCGACACACCTAACAATAATTTCGCTTGTAAACGATGCGCGTGTTATGGAGGCGGAATGGTAGAAGCCCGTGTACTGTGCGATGTCAGGGCACGTTAAAGAACACCAGATGGTCAAAATTTCTGGAGACCTGCACTACGGCGTGCCTCGTAATCATATGGTGGTTTTGGGCGTAAAACCCCACATATTATTAAACGATGTGCGTGACGCCAGTCACTCTTTGTGGCGCATCGTTACACGTTAAGGGTTAGCCACTGGCGCCGCCGTTCAAGATGTATATCGGTGGTCACTGCGCTAGCGCGAGATGTGATTGTTCGTTTTTGCGTGTCAATATCGTGGGACGGGTCTTTATGCATATGTGAACCTTATCGCGGGGCTGTCGACTAAGATCAATGCGAAAGCGTGCTCGATTGAGACATCTTCGTGCCCTCTCGCTCGGCGATTGCCTCCATAATGGTGCTTCGTAGCCGGTTGTTGATCGGCGCGTCCTATGTTCGCGGATAGCCATCGATAGAGCCTCAATATGCACTGATACTTCGGCCGCCTACTTCTCGATTAACCTGTGGGGCTGGTCTTCGTAGTAGTGGTGAATAGAATATTAATTATGACTCTCGATGCAGCCACGTTACGGTATGATTTGCCAACTTTGGTGCCTTTGTCCCGGAAAAAAATAGATACGAATGATCGCTTCTTTTATGGACGACTCGTGAAGCGACCGTGGGCTGATTGCTGAGCGGAGGCTTCTCAGAGAGCAAGTGCCGATGATAAATAGCGCGCGTAATGTGCAAGGGCCTTGAAATCACGAGATATCTAGACCTTTATTTATTCAGTAGAACATGGGAGGAGCGTGGAAAGACGATGCCTTGCTAGTATGATCTGATATCAGCTTTTCTAAGCCAGTTTTACCTGTCTGATCACGGGCAACACACGTGTGATGACAGTGGGTGTTCTGACGTTCAGATTAGGTCAAAGCTGCGCCCTCGGAGATATCTTTCACGACCTTGTAAAAGAAAGAAAGAAAGAAAGAAAGAAAGAAAGAAAGAAAGAAAGAAAGAAAGAAAGAAAGAAAGAAAGAAAGAAAGAAAGAAAGAAAGAAAGAAAGAAAGAAAGAAAGAAAGAAAGAAAGAAAGAAAGAAAGAAAGAAAGAAAGAAAGAAAGAAAGAAAGAAAGAAAGAAAGAAAGAAAGAAAGAAAGAAAGAAAGAAAGAAAGAAAGAAAGAAAGAAAGAAAGAAAGAAAGAAAGAAAGCCTTTATTTCTTCTGTAACATTACAGAAAGGTGGCAAGAGCAAAAGGCACCAAGGCCTGACAGAGGCTCCAGCTCCGTTCACAGATTTGGCTGCAGCGAACAGATTATTTGCACGACAAAGACATGTGGAACATTACCACCTTACAACATAACACACTACCACAGCAAATTAACACGAAGCAATAACACATATATGCAAAAGCTGAACACAATTTGCAATTCAAGTTGCTATCTTGCATACAAACAAGATTTCATCGCCTGGGCAATGGCAGATTGCTTCTATGGTAGACATAGAACGCTTAACTGCTGGCGAGAACACCAGTGCAGTTCACATACAAATATTATACAGTCAAAATTTTTTTCGGAATCGAATGGTTCATATAAGTTTCATTTTGCTTTGCGGTGTCTCAAACATTCCATCGTCGAGTCGCTTCATAGTTGTGGATCTTAGCTCCCGGGAGCATCGAAGAAGTGGTGGCCCTAAAGAAACTCGAGAACCCTTCCCACCATCGCTTGCTTTCCGTTGAATCTGTACGCTCCAACGCGCTCCACTTCGATAAAAAAACTTCATTGAAGCTCATTGAATGTAAAAAGCGTTGGCTTTCATTGCTTTGGAGCAGCGCATTCAGTAGGCACAAACTGATTGGTTGCGCCTACGTTACGGCAGGGGATGGCTGCGCATGAATTGACGTGCTCCCATTGCGTAGGCCGTCCTCCGAATTGCTGCAACGCGACCAAGCACTCGGGTCATCGTTCGGCGATCGACATGCATCTATCTGGTCCAGTACCGATTCCAAGTATATACAGTTGATTGAGTTGATCGCCAAACATTGAGATGGACGTAATTTGAGCAATAGTCACCGATAGAAGTGCCGTGTTAAAAGCCGCAACCACGGCTGTGCCATGCACCCATGTGCATTTGCATTGTCGCCTTTAAGCCCTGACGGAAATCATTTATTCACGCGATAGCGTTATAGAGATTCATTCGCAGAAATTCCGGTGTCGGTGGCATCGGCGGCGGCGTCCTTGGTTGCGAACGAAAAATCTGCGTTGTCCTTGAGCGAAAATTTAATGTAGACGCAATTTCAGAAATAATAAAAGTGCGATCATGGATTAAGACCTGCGACCCCTTGCTCCGTGGCGCGATGCGTTAAGCCACTCGGCATCCCCGCATGCATCTAGTACTAACACAAACGCCGAGTGGCTTATATACACCATTTAGCGTTGGTGGTACACACATCTCGGAAGTTCTCCAGTAGCTTGACGTGACACCCGCGCGACGGCGCGAAGGGCCCACGGGCGTGCTTTTAAGCGGCATTGCCCCGCCTTGTGGCCGTGTTTCGTCGCACCGCATGCATGTATATAGGACCCTAAGGGTGTCCGCACTGTGGCTTTCTTTGCGGCACGTTTTGGGTCTTCACCGAGAAACGAAGCGAGGCTGGTGATTGGGAAGGCGATACGAACACGGTACCATTACGCTACCCCGTTTTACTCCGGAAAGTCACGCTCAAGTGTCCTCCAAGTTTTTAGTGCCGTCTCGCCAATGGTAAGAAGTTTTTATGCGGCTCTGCATTATGGGCACTCCCAGTCACAGTTCGAGTGTCTCCTGCAGAAGAAATGAGTTGTTAAGTTGATGTCATTGTTTTGACGGAAGCCCACCGGATGGTGCTAAATCATGATAAAGTAAAAAGGGCACCGGCCGCAAAGCAATACGAACAAAATAAAAATAAAAAAAGACGCCGAGGCTTAGCCCCGCTGACATTGAACAACTTAGAAAGATTTTAGAGCACACAAATGCAGACAGACTGCACAGTTGAATTGAACAAAGTTTATTGAAAAGCAAAGATGGGAGAAGTAGATGGGTTGGACCCCTAGTAGAAACCAGACACAGAGCTTTCTTCTTCACTCTGTCCCCGTCTGTGCGCGCTGTAACCTTTCTGAGGTGTAATGCCAGCGAGCCCAACAAGCCATCGACAAATTAACAAGCCACCGTCAGGGTAGGTGTTTGTAGAACCACAACGAGTTGTTTGTAGTAGCTTTCTTTATGTCACTGAAAAAAAAACGAA
>JALIZH010013675.1:25000-44581 GCA_030522465.1 Rhipicephalus appendiculatus
CCCCAACACGAGGCTGCGCTCAGAAATCGCATTAGGAAGTATCGTAATCGTCGGTGCACGTTTTCAAGGACGGTTGTCCAAGTGCTGAAGGCAGGCAGGCGAACTGCAACTTTAGTTAGGTTCGCTTTCAGTTAACCTTTGCAGCGCACCTCCATTTCTGCAGTTTAGTAAGCGAAAAATAGACAAGAAAGGAAAAAAAAGTCGTCTCTAGAGCCACCTCTTCATGGTCCAGTTTTCTTCTCAGCGTGTACTGTAACCGCAGGTTGAACATACACACCATGCCAAGCGACCAAAAACAATATTTGTGTTATTTTCTTGTGCACATGAATTGATGCGCTTCATAAAACAGTTTTCTTGCTTACACAATTCTGCATGCCACATTCAATATTTCACTTCAAGAGTTCCTCTCCCGTAAATCTACATACAGATCTTCACCGCAGCATTCCGTATGTTGGACCGCATGCGGTGAGTCGCTTATATCATTCCGACTGTGCTCGCTTAAAGGATCGTTGGCTCACATCCGTCTGCGTCAATCTTCCTACTCAGTGTTCCTTAGAGACGCCGACTGCATTTTTCATTTCTTTGTTTAACTCACGCTTTAATGCTGCACTCTCTACCTATCCGACGACCGGCATCTTGCTCTTCCAAGGGCCTCAACTTTTGCGGTTGCGGAGACCAACGCCCAGTCTTGGCACCTTGTTATCCCTTCGCAATGTGAATCTGTTTGTCTTCACGTCACTTCTCCACGCCTGTCGTGTTAACAACCACAAGAGCACGCGAAGGGCGTCGGCCATTCGGACAGACCAAAGAGCCCGGATGCCGACAGAGGTATACGGCCGAGTGATAGCTGACGGGTGTGAATGGTCAGCTGGCATTCAGAAAGGGGGCGAACAGAAACATCGGACGGACGGATGAAACAGGCTGAGGCGCCGGGAAGTCGGCCTTCGGGCTGGAAGATTTGTGACGGGTTTGTTTCGACGGCATCGTTGGGTATCCGCCTGTTGCATCCGTCTAGCTCGTGCGACGATCTCTCTACAACGACTGTGACAGTGTTAGTGGTTTCCTTCTATTTCCTGAACCGTGCCATCTGTCCTATACAATCATGTCGTGTTTGTCTATTGTCGCAAGAGTGTGCAAGTGCGTGTAAGGGTTGTTCTATAGGTACAGTGACACTCTTAGCGTTCCCACCGAGTCTTGTAAAATGCTCGCTGCGGAAGAGAATGTTCTGTAAAATAAGCACTGCGTTGCCATTTGCCATTCAATTGTGAACTGTACCAAAGGTACTCAGTCAGTGCAAATTGCTCGGATTAATGAATGGCGGAAAGTTTCTTTCTGTCTTGCTGTAGTATATTTTGAATGCTCGGGCTGGCTTAGCCTCAAAGTTCTCTCAATTGTTCTTTTGAACAATTATAGTCAGGGGTAGTTACCCTGCGTTCTGGTATGTAGACGTGCAAAGCAGTTTTATTGCGCATAACTGTACGCCCTGTATCGAAGAAGCTATACCTAGAACTATCCATAACTATTATTTCAACAGCGAAGCTGTTGTAACTATAGCCGCCCTAGTGTGTGCGGTGTCACCAGGAAGCTCCTCAAATGAACATGCGCCTCCGGGATTGGGCGAGTCCTACTACCCTGTACAGCAGGTGCAAGCGTCAAAGGAAAACAAAGACATGAAAACAAGAGACAGAAATAAATAGGTAGACAGAAATAGATTGAGAATAAGGAGAAAGAGAGAGAGAAAGAAAGTAATAGAAATAAAGAAGAAGAGAAAAATAGAGATAAATCATGGGACCGAAGACATGAGAGCATAGAGACAAAAAAAAAAAAACAGAGAAAGAGAGAGAAAAAAACAGGCCCGAGAAAGAGATAGCAAAACAGAGAGCAGAACAGAAATACAGAAATAGAAAGAAAGAAATATGAAGAAACAGATGCGAAAACAGGTAGAAGAAACAGAGAGAAAGAGAAAGAAACAGAATAAAGAATGAGAAAAAAAAATAAAGAGAAAAAGGAAGGCCGCCCTGCTGGCTTGGTACCACTTGTGCGAAGCTGCCATAAATTTTTTTTTTTAGTTGACAATCAGCGCTCTGACAACCCTATAATTTCTTTGTTATGTTTGCATTCTGCGCAAGTGCATCTTTATTATGGTTTAGTGCTTGTAAACACCGACACGACCACCAGATGGAGGTGGTCACGTTCTGTCTTAAGATATGCAGGCATCTAAACTGCTCGTTGGTTCTCTTCTCCTACGCGTCTGCAGTGTCCGCGATTCATGCCGTATCTCCCATCCAAACGCGCTCTTCGCTCACGCATGTTTTGCCCAGTTCGGTCGCCACCACGTTAAGAGGCGGTGGACTTCAAGAAACCAAACAGCGTAGGCTTCACTGGAAAAGAATAATGGATGACGGGTAACGTAGAAGCGTGCCGTTGTCCCCAAACTATACGACACGGCCCGATGCGTCAGCGTGGGCATCGGCGCCGCAAAAGCCGTGCGTATACAATTGCCCAGGCACAACGCGTGCCGACCACGCTTCGCGGTTCCCGCAACTTCCGAGCCGCAATCTCCGACCACGCGCGCACCGCTTCCCTTTGTATTATCTCGTTCAAATTTATTAGTGCTTCGGTATCTCCGTATTCTGCGGAGTCTGTAACAGCGACCACGACCACCGAAAGATCGTTGACGCCGCGCAAACGAGATGCATCGAGATGGCCTCGATCTGCACGACCGAGCTCTTCTTCGTAGGTGTCGACCAGCACGAGGCCGCCAGACGGCGCGCTTCGTCTACGCCATGCTGTTTCCATATGCTCGATTCAATCGGGGCCTAATGAACGGGGCGCGGTAGTCTACATGCTCTACGGCAAACAGCGTCGCACACGCTTGTTGAGTGGGGGTATCTGTGTCGCCCGGTGGCTCCCGAGACGCTTCCGTGCGCTGTTTGCGAACAGGAGATCAGATTGTTTGAACTGGTGGGGAGTGTGTCTCTTAGGCCTAACCGTAGCAAAATTGGAGGAGTTTATCTCTTAGTTACTGCCATAGAGTTTCCTAAAATTAACTAGAGGCGACTCTGGCGCTGCGATCGTTCAGCCACCATGGGAATGATGTGTAGTGCACAAATTTGCCTAGTCTTCGTGCTTGCGGCTTCGAACGCACTTGTGGCTTTGTTTACTGTTGTGTTTTGGTTCTGTTTCGGATAAAAGAATGGACCGTTGTGAACATTGTGAGCCGATTTGAATTCGTGAGCCTAAAAAGGCCAAGGTGGTGAAGCGTACCTGCTAAACCTTTGCTGAACTTCGTATTGCGGCAAAGCGGATTCAGGCGAAAAGGAGGAATACAAGGCAAGACGAGGCAGATTTGTGTACTACCCATCATTCCCATGCTGGCTGAGGCGCCGTGCGTTGCAGCTCCCATAGACACTAGCGCCAGAGTTCCCTCTAGTGTATTTATAGGAAACTCTATGGTTACTGCTACACTGTAAAAATAATCCTTGGACTCATTTCCTGACTCCGGACTAGTTACTTATGGTACCCTTTTTAAAAGGAGCGTGAACTCTCTTCGAAGATCGTTATACTCTGCCTCTTCAGAAAGTCGTGGGACCCTAAGGAAAGTTGACGTGCATCTTCCAAGAGAGTCATAAACCTGACAAGTCAGGAGCGATCGGAAAGAGTAACACGCATGCTCTTATTTTCTAAGAGTGTATTTTTTAAGCAACCAAAATTTCACTGTGATGAACTGCGGCTTAGCAACTCAGAACAGGTTGACGCCGCGCTGACGCCGTGCGAGGACAAATAATTACATTGCCGGCCAACAATTGTTTACGTTACGTCTTAAAAGACGTCGTGCGCTGTCGCTCAACGACGAAGGCAGAGGCTGCAGCGCCCACCATGGCACGAAAAATAAACAAATAAAAGTTTAGAGGAGCTTAGGAGAATGAAACTCAGCAATGTAAGGTGTGAAGCAACACCGCAGTGACCACAATGACCGCGGAGGAACGTACGTCACCACCCATTGCAGACACAGCGACCCCTCAGTGCCTCGGCCTGTCAACTCGAGACAGCTGTAGGGTGGGGCCTCTGGGACGACGGCGTAGAGCGTCCATACAGCCAGGTGCGATGTACCGGGACTTTCGCTGTACAACTCGCTTCGAACCTCGTTATGCACACTTGTAAACGTGCTCTTTCGAATCAACTATAGATGCGTTGCGCAGCGAGTGAAGCGTGTGTGAAAATATCTGTTTGTGAAGACTGGCCTTCCTTCTATAGTAAGCGCATTGTTTCATGTTTCAAAATAGAAATACAGTATAGTGATAGGTTGCATAGTCCCAGCTATTCTAAATACTCTTTTTAGAGGTAATCTTCACGCCCATCGTGCAGTCGACTTGCCTAGCAGTGTTTTGTTGAGCAAGCGCCTAAGGTCCAGTTGAATTCTTTTGACGAGCATCCTTTCGCAACTTGACAAAGCTCTGCATTAAAAGTAGGATAAACTTACTTGAAGGCCGTACACAGGCCCGTAGCCAGAAATTTTTTTTCGGGGGGGGGGGGGGCACCTGTTGAAAACCTTGAAAACCACCTATTTTTATCACTTTTTCTTGGCAAAACACCCCCCTCCATCCGAATTTCGGAGGGGGGGAGGCCTGGGCCCCTAGCCCCCCCCCCCCCCCTGGCTACGGGCCTGGCCGTACGCTGATGCCCACGCTGTGGTAATCAGAAGTACCAGCATATCAGAGCTAGAGAAAAATACTAGCTTCTTTCATAGAAGTGTAGTTTTCATGAGTGGAGCAATTGCAATGAGTCGGGCTGCACAAATCAAATAACAAAATAGCTGTCAAGGAAAGCCAGCTCAACTCAACTGGGAACAGGCAGACATGCAGACACTATGTGCATCACAGTGAAATTTGCAACCAAGTGCTCCAGAGATCCCAGTCTTGTGGTCACCATAGGTGCGCTTAAGTTTGTGCACTTCAACGATCACGCAAGGACAACGCGGGAAGCCCCACCGGACTGAATATTTGCTCGTAAACGAGGGGCCGATTGTATAAGCCGCGAAGTCGGCCGGTTATAAGGAGGAGGGCGCCAATCGGCAACTCTCAGCGGGGCAGCAGCAGCAGTTCTCGGTTGGCGGCAAAAATCAAGAGCACTATATGGGCTTGGTCGGAACGCACCGACCCAGCGAACGGTCGACTCGGTCAGCCGTCCAGGGTCAAGTGGTGCGGCCAGCAGGTCACGAGTTGTAGGAGCGGCACGCGAGCGGTTGGTTGCACAGCGCCTCCATGCACAGCCTGCAGTCGTTGCTTCCGCCCGCAGGTCTCCGTAATTGATGTTAACCGGTGGCCTTGAGCTTCCTTTATCTTTTATGCTGTTTTAGGGGCGAAGTCCTTAGGGTGGGGGTCTGTCCCTCCTCTGTAGTAGTAGTAGTAGTTGTAGTAGGTAGGTAGCCACGTATAGTGGAATGTACCCACTCCACGTGATAAAGATGACGATGACGCAGTATAGTGGAATGCACCCACTACACGTGATAACGATGAAGTATAAGCGCGTTCCAGTATAGTGGAATGTACCCACTACACGTGATGACGATGACATCATTCACTTAGTGGATATGGCGTGATTTTAGTGGCGAAGCTACTTAGGTTGCGGGTTTGTCCCTCCTCTGTAGTAGTAGTAGTAGTAGAAGTAGTAGTAGTAGGTAGGTAGGTAGGTAGTCACGTGTAGTGGAATGTACCCACTCCACGTGATAAAGATGACGATGACGCAGTATAGCGGAATGTACCCACTACTAGAGCACTGCACGGGCTCGGGCCTACCCGAAAACCCGGGCCCGGCCCGGCCCGTGGGCCGGGCCGGGCCGGGTAAATTAGGTTTCACGGCGGGCCCGGGCCGGGCTAGGGCCTGAAGCTCCGGGCTTAGGGCCGGGCCCGGGTTTGAGATGGCGGGCTCGGGTCGGGCCGGGCCTGGACTTTTCTCGATTCTTAAAGAGACACGAAAGTGAAACACTGTGCAGTGTCTAAACCACTGTGTCAGCACAGTGGTTTAGACTAATAATGTGTATTCTGAGAATTTGAATATCATTCCTTTCACCACCGTAAGTTTATTCGGACAGGAAAAAAATCAAGACCAATGTTCCATTTAGAATTTCGTGCTGTAATCTCCGCGCTTGGCGTCACGGATTTCAAACTGTATTCGTCGTATTTTGGGGGGCACTGGATCTTCAAAATTTCCTGAAATGTGGTATGTTAAGTCTATGGGCTACTCAGAGGTCAATTTACTTCATTTTTACTGATTAGGATCTACGTAGGCCCCAGTAGATGCCATAAGAATCTATAACGTGATGACTTCTGCTGCGCGAATTTCAAGGTGGTGTCGCCACCCGCATTTCCGCGCTTACGAAGTCTTGTCACGGCGAGCGTGGTTACTTTGGAATTGTGAAACAGTAATTTACTGATAATCAAAAAATTATTCTTCTCTTCAGTGTCCCTTTAAGTTTATTCCAGAGAAATGGCTCATACATATATGTTTCACATTTTATCTCGAAAAAAATGGTTCTTTTTTTGCGGGGCAAGCTATTTGGAGTTCTATGATGGACAAGTACTGAACTTCTTTTGCTTCTTGCGTATGGGACTACTTGATTTATCTGAAACGGGCGAGCTAAAAGTAAATAGGCCAGACGCTTACATAGTTAACATCTGGCTATTCTGGGCTTTATTCGCATTCTTTATTATTTTACATCCCAAATGGTATTCTGTGACCACAGTAATTAAGGTAATATAATAAATTTATAACTTATCATCGCAAGAGCTCTAAAGCTGGGAAACGATTTTGAATATTCCAGCCCTCCACTAAAACGAAAGGACTGCACGGAGTCTCGTTACATAGGATCCCTATAAAGGCATTTGTTTTCCGTGGCTCTGTCACGGCTCCCAGTGGTCATGTCACGCGAGATGTACATGCACAGCCTGCCTTGTGCGCCCACATTGTTAGTGTTTCAGCTTTCGTCTTGTTCTGCTATAGCAAGGGTCTCAAACTCGCATCAGCTAACGGTCTGCATTCACGAAAATTTAGTCCCGCAAAGGCCAGGGTAGGAGGGGTGGGGGGTGCGGAATAGGTTGTACCAAATGTCACCTGATTTTGTCATTTGAAATACATTTCCCATATCTCATATATCGGTCATTTCTGAAACGTATTTGGTGGCGAGATTCTAACAACATATTTATACCTATCTCCAAAATGACTGAAATCTGGACGCCGATTCTGAAATATAGATATTTCTTTCATGGCTAAGTATGAACGCATGGTGGACGCATGGGGTGTCTGACAAGAAAATGTTTTAGACCTGTCATGTCTATGTAGCTTAAGGAAGTACTTAAAAAGAAAAAAAAAATCGGACGAAGGCAGCCGTGTGCGGGCCGCGGGCCGCGTGTTTGAGACCCCTGCGCTATATAGTGCGAGAGATACATGATACTGCCGCAACAACGTTGAAATGTGCAGGAATAGCATAGGTCCATTAAACAAGGCCTCGGGCAAAGTATATTTGCTTACGAAATGCCTGGCTTGAAAAAATACAATTACGAATTCCGTGCCATGTGATTGATGTCCCTTTACCTGGAACCATACGAGTAAGCGTCGAAAAGCTTATTCGCGCCAGGTATTACCAAACTGGAACAAACCCTGAAAATAGATCGAGATCTCTTCGTCCTCCTCCTGTCAGTCGTATAGTCCAATGACCACCTTCTATACCAGTACAACATCGTTAGGAAGGCGTACACCATTATAATATGGGGGAAAAAAACAAGAGAGCGTGGTGCAAAACATGCATAACATACACTGCTGAAAACTGCGCGGAGAAACCCTCAAAGAGGAGTTTTATAGATGGCATTGAAGACCGGCGCGACGTTCGGGAACGACAGAAATGAAGGCAAGAGCTGGACACCTATGTTCATTGTGCAGAAGTCCGCAGAGACATCCTAAATTTGCCCCAGGGGTGGAAGTTAAAAGCAACGACTGGCGACGCCTTCACGATTCGCAAGGCAGATGTACTCCCCTGCTAGCGTAAGCAGTGCAAGAAACTTAAGGGCGTCAGGATATGTGATGCAACAGCGCATAATTTGATTTTTTGCTCAATGACATGTGATGAAACAAGCTGTAAAATATGCCACAAACAACTGCTAGAGTGTATATACTAGCAGCGGTGGGATAGATGAAAAACAATGCTATGACAAATATTTTTTTCTTCGTTTCGGCTGCTTATACGTATTTCTAAAAGTACACGTGGTGCGCTCGGTTCATTATAACTTTTGTCTATGTTAGTGCAGTTACAAGAACGTAACGAATTTTGGTTTCCTTCTCTATTTCTCATGCTGTGGCAAGGGGCTACTATGCTGAAGACAGGCGCTACATATCATGAAGGGTGCACGATTGGCTTTGTCGCTAGAGCATGCTTTAAATATTAATTCACCGCAATGTAAACAAAGGGAAGAGAGCGTTCTGTTCCTTGTGTCCTCTGGTTTTGTTGCGCGATGTATTGAAACTGAACTCATGCTGCTAATCACTTTCCTTGCTACAATATCTGCGGCGAAACGCCCTTGATGATCCCCATCGTTGACGTTTCGGCACCGAGAACTAGAGCATTCTTCACAACGATTGTGAACAAGGCTTTCATTATGGGTCCCGCAACGTCAACGCATTTTTACTCCCTTGTGGTCGGTGTCCTCATCTTTTCATTCAATGATTCTTCCGGACCAGACGGGTGTCCGTTCAAGCCTTGATTGCATCCCCATAGTGTTTGCAGAAAAAGTAGGTACAGTGTACCACTGCCAGAAAACATTCATTGCATCAAGTATATAAACTCAGCTGTCTTCACCGTGAGCCCCTTTTTACAAAAAATCACCATAGGTTAAAGTATAATTTTTAGCGAATCATGCACCACCAAAGCGTAGATATATCATATATGTCACTTAAAACACCTTGTCGATTTCGTGTTCGGGCGACACCACATAGATTATTGGCTCGGGCCTCGGTCGGGCCCGATCTGCGGTCGGGCCGGGCCGGGCCCGGGTAGGCGAATTTTTTCCTCGGGTACGGGCCGGGCCCGGGTCTCGCTTGGAATCACCGGGCCGGGCTCGGGCGGGTAAGTTTAAACAACTTCCGGGCCCGGGCCGGGCCGGGCCCGGGCTGAAATCCCGGCCCGTGCAGTGCTCTACCCACTACACGTGATAACGATGAAGTATAAGCGCGTTCCAGTGTAGTGGATTGTACCCACTACACGTGATAACGATGACGATGACGCTGATGACCATGAAGTATAAGCGCGTTCCAGACCACACATTCTCTTTCTGCCATGGATGAAAACGATCGAGCTTCGCCCACTCATCATCATTCACTTCGTGGATATGGCGTGATTTTTTTTCACCTGGCTCTCGATGTACTTCTGACGAAACTGTTCCTTCGTTTGTCTTAAGTGCTAAGTTATCGCGGATGTTTAGGCGAATCGTAGAGAAAAGAAGCGCGAGCCAGCATGGGCATCGCATTATCTCTGCATGCAGTCCGGATGGGAGCGCATGTTTTTAGTGACTCACTTTCCTAGTTTTGCAGACGCCAGCCTAAGAGCCGCATTTTGTGCATGTTAATTCTGCACGATGCTAGATTTTGGTGCCTGCACTCATTTTTTGCCTTCCTATTTCGGATAATTGTGAAATTTGATCAGCACCTTACGATAAAGCAAGCGTTAACACAATACAATCTTCTGAGAAGAAGAAGAAGAAGAAGAAGAAGAAGAAGAAGGAAGTTTTTGCCATCGAGTCGATTTTCCTATAGGCAAATAGATAAGAGACAGGGAACTGCATGATTTGTATATTTCTTGTGTGTGCAGAGGGTCAGAAAATCGCTTATCCCAATCGAAAGTAGGAACCTACAAATGCAACAAAAACGAACAAGGGGATCACTGCCTTGTACAACTCTGCGGTGCCTGCCATTTCTTTCATGGCAAAGTGTACCTATACTCTGCATTGCACACTAAGTACTCTTAGCAGGCACAATTAATTGTAATTTGATGCAGTGAACCATTTCATTAATTGATAAATAATTCTACTTCCGAATTCACTCGGCTGGCAATATTACCGACGTTAAGTATCGAATATAGCCTCATTGTTATCGAGGTAACCTCAGACTCTGAAAACGTTTTCACTTTCATATTCTAAACATCGGCACCCTGGGGGGGGGGGGGGGGGGGGATAGGACCTTCGGAGACTCACCATATCAACCGGCCACTTGTTTATGCGAGCGTGACGTAGTCGGTTGTGCTTAAAACAATCACTAGATGTGCACGCGCGGAAGCACGAGGGAGTAGGCGGCGGTGAGAAACAGTCGTATCGTCGTTGATGTGTGTACATACAGAGACTACCCCTGCCTAATCCAGCGATAATCTCTTTAATACGATTACGTATGTTTATCTTCTACGGGAGGTCTAGTCTATGCAGTCTCTATAGACCCATTTCCAAGCCGCCGACACTCGTCACGCCACTTAGATTACTTCTCTGCGTGACGGAATTCGTGGCGGCTTTTCTCGTGGATGCAAAGCGGCATCCGCAGCAACTTTCGCGCACGCCGTCTTAGACAAGGCTCACGTTAGCTTGTCGCCTCATTCATGCCATTTTTGCACACAAATGATTGTACGGAGTCGCCTGCTGTAAGTTCATACTCTTGTTACTCAGCTTGTCGACATCATGGCCGGCGGCTGTCTTCCAAATATATCATTGGTCTTGTTGATTCGTGACGTATCATCACAGCTAGATGCGTAGCCAGTTTGAAACTCACTAAGGATCAGCGCAAGCTCTGTTTCGAACGTTGCAAATGTGAACCGAAAAACAAAGGCATAGCTGTGGCGGCCCGTTTTTAAGTATATGCGTACTGAAAAGGGTTATCAATAGATCCATATTGGAGCTTCAATGTATATTAGTAGACCTTTGCATGTTTAGTATGCATAGCAATGTAGAACACGGACAGTTAATTCCCAAGTCGAAGCGCGTGGTCGGTACCTTCCATGGTTCTTGCTCCGTTGTTTCGTAAGCAGTTTTTTTTTTAATTTCGTAATGAAGATAAGATGAAGGACATTGCTTTTTTACGTTAATTTATGCAAAGTGTATGACGCAAAACTAAACTAAACAAAACAATATTTCACTGCGTAATCCACTCCATCCTGTCGGTGAACGTTTCTTCCATTTAATTTCTGTTCCTGCAATGTCCATATGGCTCCAATTAGTCATCATCGTTTACTAGCGGGGGCGGCTGGCCCAGCAACAAAGGGGGCCCCATCTTATTCGCAAGGTGCCGGCAAAGTAAACCTTCCCTCACGCGCTGTCTTATCCGCTTCCCGTGCCCACTCATTCGCCATCCCACGAAACCAATCGTACTCAAATTATAAAGACAAGTGTCGGACGTTTTGGCACCGGTTACGAAAAAAAAAAAAGCCCCCCACCTCCCCGAAGGGGAATCGTGAGGAAATGCGAATGCATTTCGCGCGCGCTTCACTCCATTTATATATGGTGGTTGTGGTTTGAAGAAGGAAAAGGCGCCTAATTTCTGCAGCCCGGTCGGGAGCACGGCGCAGCGCCCTTTTTTTTGCTTTTTCTTGTTTTTTTTAATTTTTTTATTTATTTTTAAAATTTTTTTTTTCATATATAGCTCCGCCGAGCTCCGCCGCAGACCGCTTTTAGTTAACGCGCACGCTGCGAATTTTTATTGTTCAACAACGCACAGGAGAAATTTCCCACCGGCACCACCTTGGAGGTCAAGATTCATTGCCATATATACGGGGTGGCCAGTGAACGGTTGTGCAGCGCGAGCAGTCGGTTTTTTCAACCAAGAAACTCGCTAGCAGACGCTGCCTGTGTCGGCGTCGCCAGGCGAGAGAGGGAGAGGGGGGGGAGCGTAGGAGAGGAGAGAGAGGTGGGGTGCGCATGCGCAGTGGGAGTGTGGACGCTGCGGGCAGAGATGCCTAGAGAAGAGAGGGGGGAGCGTAGGAGAGAAGAAGAGAGGTGGGACGCGCATGCGCAGTGGGAGTGTGGACGGCGCGGGCAGGGATGCCTAGAGGAGAGAGGAGGAGAGGCGCATGCGCAGTGAGGGTGTGGTTGCCGCGGGGAGGGATGCCTAGGGGAGAGAGAGGGAGAAAGGAGGTTTTTTATCTTTATTTTTTTTTGAAAGGGTTTGCGCATGCGCAGTAAGGGCGGTCACGCCGTACACCACCACCACCGGATTAAGCTTCGCCATAAGATGCTTCACATCTAACACCTGCCGGCGCGCACACCTCCTCAACCTATCCTCCTACTCCTCCTCCGCGGACAACGCCAACGCCGGATGCCTGACATAGCCCGACTATGAAATGCATTCGCATTTAATACACTGACCCTCCAGACTCCCCGCGGTTTCCACTATCATAAATTGTTTCCGTCGCACTTGTGACCGCTGAACATCTCACCCGGTGTACTAGCGTCCTTTTCACGGCCTGCTCTTCAACCTCCCGCACAGCATGCTGTCCACTAGTTTTCCAGCACCGAAGCGTTCTTATTAAGTAACCCTATTTTCCTTACTCCATAGTCCTGCATAATATGAAAGTCTTCAGACACATTCGAGAGTTTCCAGAGTCAAATTATTTTTTATCTCTGTCCTGCGTCCCAACACCTTGTCTATACTCAAGAGGCGATCACAGATAACGCCACAGGAAGCGAGCAAGCATCAAGCTTTTTCTTCACAAAGTAGCGGCTCCCTCAAGAATCCTGGCAGCGTCTTGGAAAGAAATATAACAGGATAGGCACGCAAAGCGAAGTACTGCCAGGACGGCACTGTGGCTGCGGCTATACTGGATGCTGGTGTTATTTGAAAGTGACCAACGATGCTAAAGCAAAACTTGGTACCTGGCTGTTCAAGTGTAGAGCTGTAAGCACGAGTGGGAATCACTGATTCCTTGTTATCTACAGCGGGATAGTTTTCTTTCGCGTGCTCATTCTCTTCTTGTTTAGTGCTCTTTAACTATCTGAATGAAGGGATGATTGTAGATGGACTTTCTTTAGGCGCTTGCTTTCTCTTTCTCTCTCTCTCTCCCTCTCAAGGGCGTTCCGTCGGTCAGTCATCCACGCTAAACAGCTCTGATTCAATTACATGAACAATCACTTCGTTCGGCTCGTTTAACGGGAGATCTTTCTGAGTCGAACACACTAAAAAAGTTAAAAAACCATAAAACAACACAAAAGCACAGTCCCACACCCTTGCGGAGGCAATGGAACCGGAAGACGATTGTCCTGCTCTGGTGTGCTCACACTCGATCGCAGCGCCCCATCCGGTAAAAAAACCGGCAGATCCCACGCACCGTGGGAATCGATGTGATGCGAAGCAGCCAGCAAGGAGCAAATCATGCTGTACATAATATGCAGGTCATTATTTACATGATAGGACCTGTCATTTGTGTTCGTCAAACAGTCACGTCGCGAAATACAAATTTTGGTGTATATCAATCTTGCGAATTGGACGCAAGCGCACCACGAGCGTGGCATGTAAGTGGCATTGTAGATGCCAAGATTTACATGTTACCACCTGCCACTTATGTTCGCTTAATTTTTTACCTCAAATCACAGCGAGACGCGAGACCAATCTGCCTCCATTTCGCATGCGTTCGTATTCTCGCGCTCTGCGCATCGTGCAGACGCCATCCGCGTTCCAGCGTTTAAATTGACGGACAATTTGTCAATTCCAAAGTGTGTTCCTCGAACGCCTGTGCCCACTGAGACGGGGTCGGTCAGAATGAAA
The DNA here is from genome assembly GCA_030522465.1 of Rhipicephalus appendiculatus. Classification (NCBI taxonomy): domain Eukaryota; kingdom Metazoa; phylum Arthropoda; class Arachnida; order Ixodida; family Ixodidae; genus Rhipicephalus; species Rhipicephalus appendiculatus. The sequence goes on from JALIZH010013675.1 coordinate 38,789, forward strand.
CGTGATGGGCGCGTCTCCCTCCTTGCATGATTAGAGACGCTGGGCAATGCGACGTTACGCAAGCAAAGCGCGAGCGCTGTAGCGTCCAACGCGACCGGCGTCCGTTTGCGCGCCCCGGCGCCCACCTGGCACTATGCCAGGGCACGGCTGGAGGGACGGATGGACGGACGGGCGGACGCGAGCATGAGACATTAAAGGCTTTCACCTTAAAATTTGGTGTATATCAAGCTGGCGAAACGGCCACAAGAGTGTCATGAGCGTGGCATGCAAGTCATGTTGCACATGACATGTCATGATTTCCATATTACCACTTGTCATTTATCCTTGTGATACAATCACGTCGCTGAATACCATATTTGGTGTATATCAAGCTAGCGAAACGACCACGGGAGTACCATGAGTGTGGCATGCAAGTCATGTTGCGCATGACATGTCATGGTTTCCATATTAAAACGTCATTTATGCCCGTCATACAGTCACGTCCCTAAATACGAAGTTTGTTGCATATCAAGCTAGCGAAACGGCTGTCAGCGCGCCATGAGCGTGGCATGTAAATCATGTTGTATATGACATGCAGGTCATGATTTTCATATTACCACCTGTCATTTATGCTAGTCATACACTCACGTAACTCAATACCAAACTTGGTGTATATCAAGCTAGCGAAACGGCCACGAGAGTGTCATGAGCGTAGCATGCAAGTCATGTTGCACATGACATGTCATGATTTCCATATTACCACTTGGCATTTATGTTCGTCATACAGTCACGTCACGCAATACCAAATTTGGTGTATATCAAGCTAGCGAAACGGCCGTCAGCGCGCCATGAGCGTGGCATGTAAATCATGTTGTACATGACATGCACGTCATTATTTGCATATTACCACCTGTCATTTATGTTCGTCATACAGTCACGTCACTCAATCCCAAATTTGGTGTATATCAAGCTAACGAAACGGCCGCGAGCGCGCCATGAGCGTGGCATGTAAATCATACTTTTCATGAAAAGTTATTCATGATTTTCATGATATGACCAGCCATTTATGTTCGTCATACAGTCATGTTATGCCATACCAAATTTGGTATATATCCCATTAACGATACGGCCAGGAGAGCACAAAGTCGTAGGCGGCTAGATAGATAGATAGATAGATAGATACGCTCAAAGTCGCCGAAGTTCGCTAAGAAATGCTTCGCATTTAAAAAGAGCGGCGGTCAACCGCAAAACGCGAATCCCTAATCACGCTCCCGCGGCGCTGACGTAGCCTTGGCGCTTCAAATGGCCGCTGCTTCGACCATGCTTCGACGGTGGAGGGCGTCACAGACCACCTCCGCCGCCATTATGGGTCACACGAGGGCTAAACGAAACGGCGGGGTTTCCTTTTCTTTTTTCTTTTTTTTTTGAGTCGTAAAAGATGCCCTCTGGATCCTCTGTTCCTGCGTTGTTGTTCTTTCGCGATATTCTTTCTTTCTTTCTTTCTTTCTTTCTTTCTTTCTTTCTTTCTTTCTTTCTTTCTTTCTTTCTTTCTTTCTTTCTTTCTTTCTTTCTTTCTTTCTTTCTTTCTTTCTTTCTCTCTTTCTTTCTTTCTTTCTTTCTTTCTTTCTTTCCTTCTTTCTTTCTTTCTTCATCGCATGTTTCTTTCTGCGAAACCGAAAACAGAATATACTGGTCAGACCTGTTGCATCCAAACACGGCATCGAAGAGTTTTCATTGGCAGAACTCTTAAAGGAGTCTTGCAAATGAAAACCAATTTCTTGCAAATAAACGTTCACTCGCCAAAGTTTCGCATGTATGTGAACAAGAGACCCGTAGTGGTCTCGAAACGTCATAAAATTATTTTTTAGAAACTTTGGCGAGTGAACGTTTATTTGCAAGAAATGTATGCCCCTCGCCAGACGGTGTTCCGTCGAACCCTGGACTATGAAAACCAATGTATCTTTTTGTGTTCGAAAGTGTCGTTAGAGTATCCAGGATTGTCGCATTTCATTTATTAGATAAATACGGCGGCTAGAAACCGAAATTAGAGCCACCCGTCGAGCGCCACTCTTTGGAGGGAGGAGATTACGAGAAGTCAACATTACGAAAAGCCCTGCTTTCGAAACTGAAGCCCAGAGGGGGGCCAGTAAAAGCAGGCTGGCAAAGGAATTGAGGATGCCACGTAAGGCTTCCGGCAAGATACGTTAGCTCCGTGGAAAGTTCCGCAAATTAGCCGAAGGCTTGCTATCCCGGTTACAGTAACTAAAAACATGTCCCGAGCGCTTAAGTGGACGGCACAAGTTACCCGGCTTTAAGTGTAACAGAATGACGATGGGTAAAAAAAACAACAGTACAAGGTGAGTCATGGTCACGGAATCTGTTCGAAGACTACGGATAAGGCCGAGCCATACATAAAGCGAGGCAGGAGAAGTAGATTCACGACGGGGTATTGGTTACGACGAACAGCACTGAACCATGTTGGCAGAACAACCTCCTATGTTTCTGACCCGTAAGCGCGTTGCTAGATTCTACTTAGCTTGTACCCAGCAGACGACACCCGGTGTGGCGGACGCCAACTTTTCAATCATCGCCGCCTTCGCTCACCTAATGGAGAAGGAGTAAAAAAATAATAAGAAACAAAAAAGCGGACCTAATTATGTCCCCATCTATACTCGGCGACAGCTTTTCTTGACAGCACTGTGGAAGCTACAGAACCAAAGCGCATGTCTGCTTCCGCGCCAAAAAAATAGTACTGAAGTTTATTGATAATTTTCTCATTTCCCTTCCCGAAATAAATACTGCTTTATTTACTATGAGACTTAAACAGTTGCGGGAAGTTGCAGGCAAAATATAGTTATTGTTCACCTTGCAAGAATGCTTTCCTTTTCTTTTCATTTCTTAGACAACACCACGTGCCACCTTTTCAAAAAGCCCACTCGTTTTCCCAGGAAACATGGCGTCCGTGACGTCACTGTGCGGCCGAATACGCGCTGTTTAGCTCTCCAAGAAAAATATACTCGTAATAGGACACTAAAATGTACACTGAACCATCGAAATGTTTCTCCCATTCACAATTTTCATGTATATGTTTTTCTAAACGCGTTAACGATGCGAGCGAGCAAAACCGAAATCAGCCGCAAGCTGCCGAACTACTTGCGGAGCAACACGAATGTGTGGATGCCCCGCCTCCGTAGCCTTCGTTCCAATGTCAAGATAAGTTGTCGCCGAGTATAGTGCACCTCGTAAGCCTGCGGATCAGGTACGAAAGTAGAAAGTGGCTTCTACTTTTACGTTTTCAAGTGAAGCTTGCTGTGAGTTAGAGATTTCGGTGGCGGTGAAGGCACAGTACGCAAGACGGCCGACAGTGTAGATGAAGCTGAAGCGTCCGGCGTACACGGAATGCACGCCGGACGCTACATCTTCAATGTCTCGACGTACAAACGCGGTTCATATAAGCATTTTATCTGCAAGTGCAACCGGCTCCGAATACTCCACTGTATACGTAGGCATAGGTCGGCAAAAAAATTCGAACTCACTCAGACTCACTCAAGAAATATATTTTGCTCTGACGACTAACTCGCACTCAGACTCACCAAAATTTTCCTCAACCGGGGTCACTCGGACTCAGACTCACTGTACTTTTACTCGACCAGACTCACTCGCACTCAAACTTACGGAGGTATTACTCATCCGGGCTCATTCAGGCTCACGGCCTCACGTGAGTCTGAGTGAGCCTGAGGGAGTCGACTCATGAGTTCGTTAGCGTAAAATTAGCTTTTTCAATCTTGGTGTCAGTGCTGTTTAACGCCAATACCTTACGTAATCGGTGCTCTACGATACGCCTTTATATCTTGTACCTTCAAATACGAGTTATCAGTGGTTTCAACCCAGTAAGGTCAATTCTATGAAATACTCGTGTCGCACGAAATATCTTTATCAAGAACTTCCCCTGAAAGAGTTTGTTGGTGCAGGTCATCGCGCGCCCCGTCTCCTAACTCACGCGTCCGATAAAAAAATATCGGGTAGCACATTGTTGAAATATTTTTGAAAAGTTCTGAGTAGAAAATTAAGCGAATATAACGATGATAGTAAAGCTGAAGATGGGTAGATAGGACCATAGGTCGGCAATTGATGGTGGACCTCACTCAGACTCACTCACGAGATATATTTCGCGCTTAGGGCTCACTCGAACTCAGACTGACCAATATTTACATCAACCGGACTCACTCGGACTCACACTCACGAAAATTTTCCTCAACTGGACTCACTCGGACTCACACTCACCAAAATATTAGTCACCCGGACTCACTTAGACTCGGGCTCACGGCCCAATCTGAGTCTCAGTGAGTGTGAGTGAGTCGACTCGTGAGTGAGTTTGCCGACCTATGTACGTAGGTCAATTCCTCAAGGGGACATGGTCGAGACAATTCCCCTATCGAGGACCGATGCTGCTAGCCGACTTCGAGTGGTCGCACAAGAAGTCACTTTCTCCACTTGGAACACAACAGGTAGACTGCGCAGCCAACGCCACCACTGCCCGAACACTTTACGTCTTCAGACACCTACGTACTGGACTACGACGAAATGATGCCACTCTGCTTTGCCGTCTGTGGCTGAGAGCGGCTTTCACGAAGTCATTCTAATTTAAAATCAAAATGGCTGACAACCCTTTTTGCGACAACTGTGGTAGCGAGGACACATTACAATGATACACTTAAGCGCAAGAAAAAACACTAGACAGTAAACGACGAGGATACCCGCTCCCATACCTTGACACATTACAACACATCTTCTGTGACTGTCCTTGCTATAATGCGCAGAGGACATCACTAGCAGCCGCTCTAGCTCGCATAGACCAGAGACCGATGATGGTAGAAACCATTCTGGAAAGTCGACCAGATAGGTCATCGCGGGTGAAGGCGACGAAGGCAGTGCTAAACTTCTTAAAGGCAACGGACTTGCACCGACGATTATAGACTTATGGCTGTGATGACTGTGAAGTGAGACTTTGTGTGTGCGTGCTCTCTCCTCTATCTCTCTCTCTCTTTCTCCATCTTTAAATCTCCCCCACCCCCTTTCCCCAGTGTAGGGTAGCATACCAGTCCTACTAGACTGGTTAACATCCCTGCCTTTCCTTTCCCTCCTCTTCTTTCCTTCCTTCCTTGATCAGGTGTCTCTCTTTCTTATTTTCTGACTTAGTTTACAACTTACAAACAGTTTGCAGCGCAGCGTAAACGAGCGCAGAATGTGCGACTGTTTTATAGTTTGCTCAAGTGTTTACGATGCTCAATGTGTTCTCGTTTAACGAAGAATTTTTTTGGCGCTAACGGACATTCTAGGGAAAAACAAGAAGTACAGGATAGGAAATGTGGCGTCCTATCCTGGCTCTTTGTCTTTTTTCCTTGATCTCCAGTTTGTGTCACAAATCTTTGGTGAAGCTTGCACCAACTCGCCCGAGAAAACGGTCTGCTAAAGTTTTCTCGTTTATACGGCTATGTGTAAGACATCATGAACGCTTATCGGATTTAATGGACAGCATAAGCATGCAGCTAGAACTAACGAATAGGTGAAATACATAATGCATCATTACTGATACATACATTGCATGCATACATACATACATACATACATACATACATACATACATACATACATACATACATACATACATACATACATACATACATACATACATACATACATACATACATACATACATACATACATACATACATACATACATACATACATACATACATAATATAGCCTAAGGTAAAGCTCTTAACGTGGTAAGACACAAGCTCATATAGTGCA